>SKCR01001855.1:0-297178 GCA_019454045.1 Zanthoxylum bungeanum | reverse complement strand
GGTGTGAGCCGGGAAAATGAGATTTAAGGCCGCACTCACCCCTCGCAAGAGAAGACCTCAAACCTTTGGGTTCGGAATGGTCTCTTACTTTATTTCATCTTATAATGTTTGTGATTTGTGCAATATTAATCAAAACTACTTAACATACATGTACAATGATAATTCAACCTAATTCACATTCATAAAAATAAATCTTACATTTAAATTTACATGCTTCGAAAATGAGTTTTCATAACATAACAAATACAAAAATAAACATGTGGGCCAGTAACTTGGCCACTATTAATGTAGGACCTCGCATACCTGATTAGACGTATCTGACGTCAATCGAATACGCCGCGTCCGTAACAGTAAAGTAACAAAGGGTGCCCTCAGGTCTTACCTTTTAGTCGCTGTCCGGGAGTGCGTTCTGCGGTGCCGGAAGGGGTTATCATTCCACTGTTCTCACTGATGCGATTTTTCCGCTATTTTGTCCGGGTTCGCCGTTTTCAATGTTTTGTCCGTTTTCAACGGATCCGCTGTTTCTGCCGTTTTCACTGTTTTTACCCGCGGTTACAGTTTACCGTTTTATCTGTATTCTCACAGTTTCAACTCGCCGTTTTTGCCGTTTCACTCGTTATTTCCACTCATGATTTTTCTGTACTTTTCTGTTATTTTCACTCGCTGTTTTCTCTCTTTTTCAACTCAAATTCTCTTTCTCTCTCTTGGTTATTTTGGTCACTGTTTTGGGCAAAGTTTCAGTATTGTTTTAGGGTTTCTTTGGGCCAGTCTTACGTATGCATGGGGCTGGTTTCAGGGGGAACATGCGCATGGGGGCGTATGGGCAGTGTGCGTGGCTAAGGGACTGCTGGCTTGAGGGTTTATGCTCTGCTTGTTAACGTTAGTTTGAGGCTTGAAGTCATAGCTATGACATTAGGGTTTATGGGTTGTTTGAGTGAGGTTTATTTGCATGGCCGAGAGCTTGTTGAGGGCGTGAACTGTGCTGAGTGTGTTCAGTTCGTGTGTGTTGCAGGTGAAAGAGGGTAAAGGCGTGAATGAAAGGCGGCTGGTCGTGAACTGATCGTGAGGCAGTGATGGGTTATTGACGGTGCCGTGAGTTCTTCAGTTCGGTGGAGGGGCTGATCAGGAGGGTGTTGATGTTCTCTGTTTGCTGCGTTCAGTGGGTTGATGATGTGCAGGAGGATAGATGATGAGCTGAACTGGGCGATATGTGTGTGCGTGAGTTTCAGGCCAGTGTGTGGTCGTGGAGGTGATTCACGGCTGGTCAAGGGCAGTGAGTGGGCTGCGTGCAGTGGGGTGTTTGTTGGTTTAGGGACGTGAATAGGGTAGCTTCATGAGCTGAGCGTGAAGGTCCTGGCAGTGCGAAGGGGCGTCAAGGTCGGGCGTTTGATGGTGGTGATGATAGTGAGTTGAGTTACTGAGAAGAGGGATGTGGGGGCTGTGTCGTGAGCTGCTGTGTGCGTCTTTTGGATCGAGATTAGGGCTCTGGTTTACTGATCGTGGGCTGCTTGTTGCCGTATGTGTGAGCTGTGTGTTGCTTGTGAAGGGAGAGACGTGAGGGAGTTGCTCCTTAGGGTTTCATCCCCCGAGAGAGAGAGTTGGAGGCGTGCTAGCTAGGGTTATTTTTTAAGGTGGAAGGAGCTGTGTGTGAAGGTGATGAAGGGCTTATGGTGCGCTGAGTTTGATGGCTGTGTTGTGGTCAGTTGGTGGGCAATCTCCAGGGCTGTTTGTGAAGGCTGTGCGGGCAGTGCTTAGAGAGGCTGTATTGGCATGAGCTTAGGGCTGAGTTAGGGTTTCATGGCGGTGAAGGGTGTGGATGGTTGAAGATGATGGTGGTGAGCTTGGCCGTGGGGTTCAAGCAGGGAGGGGCGTTGATGATGATGTGCAGTGAAGGTCATGGCTGAGTGAGAGGGGAGTAGTTTGATGAAGGGTTCGGCTGACTCAATGGAGGGTAAATGGGCGTTAAGCTCGGCTGGTGAAAGGGAGCCAAGGTTTTTGTTTTTCATGAGGGGGCTGCGTAGGGTGTCATCATTTGTGTGCTTGTTGAGTGAGCAGTAGGCAGACGTGAGGAGTGAAGGCTGGTGAAGGCAAAATGGGCAGTGGATTTGGTTTTTTTTTTTTGGGAAGGGATTGCTTATGGCGTGAGGGCTGGTAAATGCGTGAGTGGAGGGAAAATAATAGAGGTGGATGGGTAATGCATGGAGGAAAGAATGGGCAGTGCATGGGTTAGCAGTGTATGGGTATATGGTAATTTGTGTTTGGTTTTGGTTTGTTCACGTGGGAGTTGTGGGCTTTTGGCTTTGGTTTGTATTTTTTATTTATGTTTAGTGGAATTATTTTATTTGTGTGGGGTTTGGTTAATTATTTTAATTTGTGAAATGGTGTGTGTTTCATTTTGTGTTTTAATTCTCCGTTATTTATGTTAAAATTATTATTTAATTTGTTGGTAATTTTTAATGATTTAATTTAATTCAAATTAATTTAATTGGTCGGTGAATTTTAATTTTGCATGGAAGTTGAAGGGTCACAAGCAAGGAAAATTAGAGAGAGAAAATAGATGTGAGAAAGAGCGAGGATAAGGTTCCGAGTGAATGATGATTTTGAAAAGGAAAAGGCGACGACGAACCCGAAGCAAAACAAGCGAATAAAATCCACAAAAAGTCAATTCTTGACTCTTCCCTTCCGACGACCGCTTTCCGCAGCTTCCGCAACTAAAAAGTCGTGCCTCCATACGAGGCTCATCATAGGGCTGATATGCAAAAATGCAGTGCCTACAGTATTCATTTTAAACATTAAGTTAAGACATTCACTACTATCTTTAAACTGTTTGCTCTCTCAGAAGCTCCTTCTGACTATTCAGTCATCTCCAACAAGCTTCTCACTTCTCGTTGTAACTCTCACTCACAATTCAACCATCCAACACCTTTATGGAAAAATCAAAATTTCTTTTATTAAGTTACCCTTCAAACATAATGAAGACATCAACCCTATTAAAGCAACACATCCGGGGATGACACCTTCTGATTTAGCACTTGCACAACAATAGTGCAATGACCTGTTAAAATAAGGCTTGATAGAGCCTACCAAGTCAAGTTGGGCGTGCCAAGCTATTTACGTAGAAAAGAGATATGAGATTGTTCGAGAAAGAAGAGACTAGTCATCGACTACAAGCCTCTCAATCACTTTCTATAAGATGACATGTTTCATTTACCAAAAATCAATTCTCTTTTTATCCACCTTATTGATGACTGTATTTTCTAAAAGTTTGACTTGAAAGCCGAATTTTGGCAACTTGGTATTGATCTAGTGGATAGGTACAAAACTACTTTATGCATTCCCAATGCACATTACCAATGGGCTGTTATGCCTATTAGTCTCAAAGTAGCCCCATTTATCTTTCAAAAGGCCATGACCTGTATATTTGAGCCCATCTTACACAGTGCTCTCATATACATTGATGATATCATACTGTTCTCAAAAGATCCAAAAGCCCATTATCAATTTCTTGAACAGTTTGAGTCCATAGTCCAAACCCATGGTATCATGTTATCTGAAAAGAAGATTCATATTGGTCAGTCCAGTATTGACTTCCTCGAGATGCATTTCCAAGACGGAAAATACCAGCGTGGTCCACACATTGCACAGGAAAGTTTACGATTCCTTGATAACCAAATGTCCAGAAAGTAGATCCAACAATTCATTGGGATTGTAAATTATGTCAAGATGTTCCTGTCACATGTGTCTAAAGATATAAGCCAGCTATCCGGCCTCTTAAAGAAGAGAGCCCCACCTTGGGGGCCTACCCAGACAACAGCTGCAAAGAATCTAAAATAGATCACGCAAAATCCTTATTCTTTAAAGATTCTTACTTTACGTCATATCAATGCTATATCAATGACAGACATTGCCAATTCTCTACAGGTATAGACACTATGAATTTTCCTTCTCCAAGGAGGAATTTCCATTGATCCCCCTATATAAGAATACATGAAGATCTTAAGATCATTATAAGTCTTTGTGTTTCCCTCATGGCATCCAATCTTGTTATTTTTTTATTCAATCCTTATAATCAAAACGCTAAGACAAACACTCATGCAAAAATATTTCATTGGCTGGTACTTGATCGAGCCAATATTGATCTCGAATATGTGAACAATTTACGGTCAGAAGTTTATGACAGTCTTGATGAAAAATCCTCAGCTCTTTTGCCTAAAGAAATCACATAATATATTCTATAGAGGACTCCCACTAGCTTCAAGAAGTTGTTATGACACTTTCCACTTGACATTATTCATTAATAATCACAAGTTCTTTCAACACTGAAAATGGAACCTTGAAGATCTTTTTGAGCCTGGTTTTCTTGACGGCTTTGTTTTATGGCAAAGTCCTATTCAACCCAACAATTCGGGTATTGATACAACTTATCTTTTTGATCTCCCACCTAATCTTCTTGAAATCTTATTCAGATGGTACAAACGTCACAGAAGTTTGAGACAGTCTCTCCAGAATGGACAAATGATTATTCATTTTTCTTTCATCCAGTTCATATTGTTTGAATTATACCATCACACCACCTTACTGATTGAAGACTTTTCAACTGGCCAGCAAGGCCAAAAATTTATGCCTATCTTGCCTATCACTGTATTTTTCCCCTATAGCTTACCTTCCGTCACACATGTGACATTTGTGCTCTTTCTACACACTCCGTTCTGCTGAGCCTTGAATGTAATAAGGTTGATAAAGTCTGGCATCTTTTTACTACGATTGAAGAATCTTCTCGCTCTATCATCCAAGGATACAAAAAGATCAAGTATCCTCACAACCTTGAGTCTCAGATTATCCATGGAGATATCCCTATATCTCCTCGTGCAAAACATCAGTGGGAAGATTACCAGTATGAAGATGACCTTATCCAATCACGTTAGCCTTAGTTACTTTATTCACTTGCTACTTTAATTATTGTGTTTTGTTACTTTGTGCATTATTATTTTTGCTTTTGCAAAAGCAGTTGTCATTATTTGCTTTTGTTTTTTTCAGAGTCAGCTTTTGTTTTAACATCTTTACTTTAGCTTTAACTTTTGCTTTATTTATGTTAACCACATGTGTGGTTGTTGTTCATCTTTGGTAGGGGTCATGTCTTACCTAGATGTTTTGTTTTTCTTTTGTGTTTCCTCCTCTAGCTTATATAAAGAGGATGATTTTCTCTTGTAAGTCAAGTTGGGTAGTCTGAAACCTGAATCAATAATATCTTAAAGTTTGCTTACACATGAGTGTTCACTAAACTTCTCTCTCTCTTCTCGAAAGCCAAAGTTCTAAGTAAGCCTCATAGCCCTCTTTCTTTTCCATGATGATCATAAGTATGCTCTGTGCTCGCCCTCTGTGGGATCTTCCACATTAGAAAATGATTGGTCTTGTGGTATTGGCGTTTTCTCCTATATCTTTATTTTGATCCTTTTCTAGTCTCTACAATAGAAAATATTTATACTATTAAGACATCAGAGTCGTCTCATATACTATTAGTTTGATATACAATAAGAACGATATGCAAAAGAGCGTACTCACAGAGGACCTTTAAGGCTATGGAGAGCCGTCATGTGTCTTGCCGAAATGGCATGAGCATATCAATATGAACGTATCATTCTGAGAAATATGAGGAAGCACCCAAGGAGGCCTTGGTCTTGAGATGTATGAGGAGGTTCTGTTGCGGAGCTCCCAGCGCCTGGTATCAGAGCCACGTTGCTAATTTTTCCCTGGAAGTATATGAGGTATAAATAGAATAGAGGTGAGTAGAGGGGAGAACATATTAATAATGTCTATAACACCTACAGAACCCTTAAGTAATAATAACAATGTCTTAGAATCAGTCTGGAGGACTGAACATATTCTTTTATTGTAGGTCTTCTTGTGGAAACTAAAGTTCTAAGACTGCGGGTAACAGAACTCTTGTATCGGTAGATATTGTACGGACTAAGTAAAAACATAGAAGACTCACTGATCTGTGCATCTTATGGGACTTGGGAATTTAATGTAAATAACATATATTTTTTATAACAAAAATTGCCAACAGATACTTAAAATTCTCTCAAGTCCTTACCTTTATTTGTCTTGAGTGTGTATGTGCATATGCGCTGCATGAATATTATAATATATTTGTGTTCATACACTATTTAACATTTTGTATCATTCTTAAATATTGGATATGAATATGTATCGTGGATCAGGTTATCTAGATGGGTTAATCCAGTCCATTCATATTTTGAACACATCGAGAAGTTGAGTAACTTTTCCATCTGTGTTGAATACATGGAGAGATGACCAAGCATTATTGATTGGGATGATCAATCACTGTGCCTCGACAGTAGGATTGGGATGATCACCAAGCATTATTATTTTTTATTTCATTGACAGACATGCATTGAAAGTATACGTGAACAAAAGATAATTTAGATGAGATGTGGTATATTTTTTTTCCATTCAGGTGGTTCAGCAAGAAGAAATTTGGATTACATTCCCGACTTAACTCTTACTCCCTTTAGATACAAACTAGTTGGAAAAGCAAAAAACAAAACAAAAACAAAAACAAAAAAAAAAAAAAGTCCAATACATCAATTCCTTTGCGGTCAACTTATAATCTGTTTTGTCACAGATTCAAACTATAGACTCTCTCTATTAAAAAAAAAAAAAAAAAAGACCTATTGAGATTACAGCAAGTCCTTCAGTGTAGTTCTCACAACAGCAGCTGGTTTTTCCTGCAAGTAAAAACATGAATATTGTCAATTTCCAAATCAATTTTTACAACATGAAGCAAAAGTTATATATATCACCTGGTGAATATGATCCATTTGAGATGTTTCCTTGAGAGAGTGATCAAGTGGCTTGCCACTTTGATCATAAAGAATAAGACCACTAAACCTTGGCAGCTCACATTTCTCCCCCATAAGTATCGGCCGTTGCCACACCGGAGACGTGGAGTTGTGGCTCTGCCACCCCACACCACCAGCCTCCAAGCTTTCTTCCAGGGCAAGCAATAATGGTGGCTCCTTGTCTTTCCAACCCCGGCCAATACTTGTTTCCTCCCACTTCTTTGCTCCACTCCACCTTAATGAATCCAACAGTATCATTTTCTTAATGGACGCCCAATTGCAACTCGGCTCAGCCTTTCTTGGACCGTCATCATCTCCCTCTGCTTCCTTCTTTTTCTTTAGTACCGTGGCTGTGCAGAGCCCGACAACGGCGACGGCGACCGCCGTGAATATAAGTAAGATAATTGATTCTTGAGTTGTTAGCTTCAGTTTATCTTCTAAATTCCTTAAAGCTTCCATGGTTTGGCAAACATGGAAATGTAGCAACTCTTATGTGTAAGTTGCATTTTTGTGCGTGTGTGTATAATTAAAACGTGGGATTAGTAAGCTTCACGTGAGGCTCACCGCTTATGACTTATGTGGTAGCCGTTGAAAGATCTCACCGATGAAAGCTAAGAGTGGCAACTCACATGAACTAAATGAGCAGGTATTCATGATTATAATTGCTGCAATTATTATTTTGGGTCAAGAATATAGATCCTAAAAGCAGGGGAAGCCACTTGTTTTGGGTGAAATCCTTATAGGGTATGACCTAAATAAGTTAAGAGGGGTGTAAAAATTGCAACATATAAATAACTTCAAATTCACAAATTCAAAGTTTAATATTTTCAATTATCAATTCAATATAATACTCAAATCCCCCAATACGTTCTCAACAATACAATATCTCAAATTTAATCAATTTGGCACAACTAATATCTCAATAATAAAATAATCAAAGTAATGCAAGAAATAGGGTTAGAGAATTTGTACGCACATGATATTTATATGGTTTTACAACCTCGCCTATATCCATGCCTCAAAGCCATCCACTTGGGGATTACTTATACTAGTTGAACTTCAATGTTGTCAACCATACCTTTACACTCTTCTTTACTAAGCTCGAAGAAGGCCCAATTAACTTTCAAGTTCCAATCACACCTTTTACAATATTTCTTTAAGGGATTGAAGATGATCTTGGATACAAAAAACTGGAGAACAAAACTTCAACTAATACAAAAGCTTCTAAATGAGCATATTAAGAAAATTAAGTGTTTAGATAAGCAAGTTTTGAACTCTTTAGATGATCAACATGTGACATGGGGAAAAGTTTGATCAAGAGAAAAATGATTCAATTTATAGTTGGCCTTTATAATTATGTCGTTATGACCATTCCGCCAAGGTTCGGTCAATCACAGCTCACGATTCGGTCGTCCAAATATGACGTGGATTTCGACCGTTGGAGCCTATTCAAAAAGCCATAACAGAAATATAACATGATGTATTAGTGAAGTGGGGTTTACTGCTATGCTTATGACGCCGACAACCATGATACTTCGACCTTGAAAATTTTATGCCCTCTCCCTTATGAATGCTGAATCTGACCAGCCCTTTTGGACTTGTTTTTCTTTTGTTTTTGACTATTTTTCAGCCCCGGAATAGCAGCTCAAATCTAGACTATTTTGCATACGATACGCGCGCACAACTCACTCAGAAATAACCCATGTTTTACATGTATAAGGGCAGTGATTCGGGTCCAAATATTTCCACCAAAACATCCCTACAACGACAAAAAAATACCTATTTGTATTCCCAAATTTTTTTGGACAAAAACACAAAAATACACTGCCCAGAGAGAAGAAAGAAATGTGTTTTCAAATTGATCTCAAATGAGTCTTCCGTACTATGACTCATTACCAACCAAAGGAAGTGTAGGCTTCACTCACAATCTTGATCTCTAAACTCTTTAGAGAAAAGTTGTTTTTTTTCTTGTTCTTTCTTTTCTTTCAACTATTTGAGTGAAAAAAATAGAACTATGGTGGCTAGGGTTTCACAAAATGAGATCAGGGTAAAAAAGAAAATATTTTTCCTATTTATATGTAGGGTTTAATTTGTGTAGGAACCACTTTCCTAGCGCAGCGGAAACACGTTAGGCACCCGAGATCGGACTTGAAATTTTTTTATGCCCTTCCTTCACCTGGCAGAATATGACCAGCTGTTTCACTGAAATTTTTCTTATGTTTTTAACAAAATTTCAGCCCCCGAATAGCCCTCGAACAACGTTTTTAAAGCTGGACTGTTTTGGACCCAAAATAAGCCCAGCACACCCCTGAAACAGCCCCTAATTTACGCCTACACCAAAAAAGTTTCAGGTCTGATTTTTCAATTAAAACGGCCTAAAATAGTCTTAAAATACTCCTTAATATTTCCTAATTTTTCTGGATTAAAAACAAAATAAACTAAGCCCCGTTACACAAAGTTGTATGCGACAATGAGTAGAAAATTACTCAATATCGTGTTGTGTATTAAGAAGAAGATGGTGAATTTTTTTTGACACCAAATAGTCTTCCGTGGTATATCTCGTTACCAACAGAATATAGTGTGGGCTATGCTCACATACAAATCTCTAAACTTTTTAGAGATTAAAGTGTCACACAAGTTTTTGGTTTTGGTGTTCCTTGATCTTGTTTTTTTTCTTCAACACCTAAGAGAATTCTTAGAACAAGAAAAGGGTAGCTAGGGTTAGAATGAGATAGGTTAGACACAAAGAAAACCTCATTTTCTTTATATACCTAGGGTTTTTATTTCCAAAATCAAACAAACCCTTACCCTCCCTCTGTAGCAAGAATCGACCAACCCCTTTTTTTTGAATAAAAAATTTGGTAACATCAAAACTTACTTAATGTTAAAAGATGTTACAAAAATAATCGAGTTATTACCTTTTTAAAAAAGGTGTAATTTCCAAAATCAACCAAAAGTTTTCAAAAACCTATTTTTGGAAATTCAAAAATTAAACTCTTTATTTATATATAATATAACTTAATAACATATAATAAATAATTATAACATAATCATTTAATATAATACCATATATTAAATTTAACATATAGTTTCAAGTATGATAAAATAATATTATTAATCATATTAATAATATATATTATACATATGTGAGTATATAATTGGATTATCCAATTATATTAAATGTGCTACAGTATATGGAGCTAGCACGGGGACCAAATGGACCTACGGTTCCGAGCTCCAATAATCTCAGAATATTAATTAAACTTTTAATTAAATATTCTAAATTAGTATCTTTGGGTTATTCCACTAAAAACTCATTGCCGCATATAGATAATTTAAGCCAAACCACGTCGGTGTCCATCGATATAGTCATTACATACGGATTGACCCTTCACTAGTATCTCATAATTAAAGCCAGGTCATAATGTTCATTATACCCTCTAATTATTTTTACCTTAAATACCATTGATTCTCTAATGAACGATTTATTCAAAACAATTATGAATGTTAATCTTTATATTTGTAATAGAAAGACTTGAGTGCTTTAATCATTCAAGTATCGAATCAACCCTTAAGGAAGATACTCATATACTTCTCGCAAGAAAGAGTGAATTCCATATCTATGTAAAACATCCCCAGCTACACACTAAACCATGTCCCCCAAAGTACATATCTATTGGTGGGGATTGCTACACTAACCTCACATTTGTAAATCAAAGGACATAGCCTGTCATGCAGGAGTTCGTAGTGCACTCATGATTCAGATCATTCCATATATGACCATCTAGTAGATTGAAATGAATTTCTTTATTTAACGGATATTATAAGAAGCTCACTTCTATCTGAGTCCAGTCCTATATGATCACATCATATGAGGTGCCTCCATTTTCATGTCTCCACATGGATGATCCCGGATCAAGGTCGCCATACAATTATAGAATGGAACATAATTATAGATAAATCGCATATAAAGTACCCGCTTTGTTTGCTCTTTATAGATTATTTTAGATTACTAACCGTAGGCACTGCATTTTTGCATGTAAGTCCCGATGATGAGTCTCACATGGAGACACTACCTCTTTAAATTGTGGAAGTCGCGGGAAACGGACGTCGGAAGGGAAGAGTCAGGAATTGACATCTTATTGGATTTAATTCGCTTGTTTAGCTTTGGGTTTGCTTGTTGGACCTCTGTTATAAAACACATCCCTAGCCCAAAACCAAAGCCACACGCCCACCTAGCCCAAAACCAAAGCCACACGCCCACCTAGCCCAAGCCCATTAAATCACATCCAATAATAATTTAAAACACATGTCAAAAATTAAATTAAATCAAATTAAAATAAAATCAAAATAAATTAAATCAAAACAAATCTCATTCCTAAATTAAATAAATAACATGCCTAAACTAAATGAAATGAAATCAAATCCCAATAATCATCTTCCTAACTAAAACAAATTACCTCCCTAATTAAAAAGATTTTTCCTTATCACACACTAATTAAAAATATCTCCCATAATTACACAAATCCTTTCCTTTTTCACACAAGGTAAACCCCAACCCTTGCCTATAAAAAGAAGCCTAAACCCAACACATTCAACCCTAGCTCATTCTCACGAAAATACAAAAAGAAACCCTAAAGCATCTCCATTGGATCTCTTATTCACTCGGCAACTCTCAAACAAACAAAAGAAAACAAAACATGCCCCTTCATCACTCAAACTGCCTCATGCATAAGCCATTCACGTCAAACTGCACTCATTCCTTCACGCATCGACACATCACCCACTCATGCAAACAGCCACATAGTCCTCACGTACCAAGAGCCTTCATGCACCCACAGCCAACACACATTGCCCCATTCAACGCCACATGCCTTCAACCCCACTCACGTACCCCTTATCAATCAGCCCTCACACCTCACCAATTCAGCGCATAAGCCCTCAAACATGTCCCCACACATGAGCCCTCACACCTCACCAATTCAGCACGCAAGCCTTCACCACGTCCCTAAACGCCACAAACATTCAGCCACTTCATGCCTAATTAACCTTCATTTAGCCCTCCTTCACGCACACAAAAACTACCTCCAAACCACCCTTAAACTGCATCCAGAAACTGTCCCAAATTACCGCCACACACTGCCCTGAACTGCATCCAGAAAATTGCCGCATACAGCCCTAATTTATCATGAAATTTGCCCGTAAACTGTCCAGCAGCCCCTGAAACAGTCCCCTATTTACCTCAATACAGTGACCAGAAAATACAGTGAAAACAACAGCGAAACATAGTGAAAACAGCAGCCCAAACAGTGAAATAGCGAAGGAAAATGTTGAACCAGTGAACCAGAGGAGTTGCGGAGCATCGACCCTTCCGACAACCGCATAGCGCACTTCCGAGACACAATTTAAGAGGTTAGACCTGAGGGCACCTTCTTTATTTATTATCCTTTATTTTCATTTATTCTAGTACTTTATTTCGGATGAGTATTGTGGATTGGTGCATGATGTGATTTCTGGATGAACGGAATATGTGTTCTCTCTTATGGTATATCAGATGGAAACCCGGATGTAAATTCCGTAGCCGAATCCGAATGGAAGGTATTGCGGTTTGCACTCGGGATATAATGCCACGTACCACTTGAGAGATTCACATGTTTTGTTTCATCCAACCTTGCGTTTTAATCATGATTTAGTCGTTAGTATGTTATTTATTTTTAAGAATGATTTAGTCGTTAGTGTGTTATTACTTTCTGCATGTTACTTATTTATGCATGATGATATAATGCGCATGAGCTAGCTAGGGTGGATTAAAGGTCCTCTATTCGAGGGACATGCCTAAAGGCTACCTTTACCACGATGTTTTGCCACGCCAGACGAAGTATGTTTGATTGAATGTGAGATATGTTTAATCGGATATACGGAGTTCCACATTATTCTCATTCATTTGTATGCATTGTAATATAATGCGCATGGGCTAACTAGGGTGGATTAAAGGTCATCTATTCGAGGGAAATGCCTGAAGGCTACCTTTACCACGATGTTTTGCCGCGCCTTTTATTATTTCATTTACCATTTGCATATCATTGCTTTATTTACGCATGCATTGCATTCTAGTGCGCATGGGCTAACTAGGGTGGATTAAAGGTCCTCTATTCGAGGGAAATGCCTAAAAGCTACCTTTACCATGATGTTTTGCTGCGCCGGACGAGGTACACTCGATTGAACGTCAAATGTGTTCAATCGGGCATACAAGGTCCCATATTATTTATTTGTTTTATTCATGTATTGATGATTTAATGCGCATGAGCTAGCTAGGGTGGATTAAAGGTCCTCTATTCAGGGAAATGCCTAAAGGATACCTTTACCACGATGTTTTGCCGCGCTGGACAAGGTGATTCTGATTGAATGTGAAATGTGTTCCATCGGGCACACGAGGTCCTACATTGTGTATTTGTGCATGTGTTTGTGCCATTTCAGATACCATTTTGGCAATCTCATTCGAACGCGTTTCCAAACACTACACGAACGTATGTATTCTGCCTCATTCCGTTCGAACACGTTTACGAACGCTACACGAACGTATACATTCTGCCTCATTCCGTTCGAACGTGTTTACGAACGCTACACGAACGTATGCATTCTGCCTCATTCAGTTCAAACGCATTTACGAACGCTACTCGAACGCGCATCTATTTTGTTTTATCACGCATCAGGTCTTACCTCGTTCGAATGCGTTTCCAAACGCTATACGAACGTGAACCTTCTGTTTACCGTTCGAACACATTTTCAAACACTACACGAACGCACATACAGTGCACAGACTTCTTTTAGACCATATGATTAGTCACATCATTTCATTATTTACGCTTAGGAAATTATCATCCATTTATATTTCCGCATTTATTTATTCGATATGCTCATGAGATTGTGTGCTCGCTTTTATTATTAATGCCTTTATAGTTGTTATCAGTTACATTATTGCACTTTATTGTTTAATACGTTCATGAATTATGTATTTTGCCTTCATTTTTTCATTTACGATTATGGGCGTGCAAACTTGCATGTTGCTTAAATTATCTGGTATGTGTTGCATGAGATTTGGTCGTATTATTGCACAAATCATTTCATTACAAGTGGCATAAGTAAGGGACCATTCCGAACCCAACGGTTTGAGGTCTTCCCTTGCGAGGGGTGAGTGCGGCCTTAAATCATTTTCCCGGTTCACACCGGGTGGCGACTCTATTTTTAGTTCTCCGGTTTAGTCCCCCGCGGGCTATTCCGTTCTCCCGACCGGGCCTACGAGCCCGGGACAGCGTCGCCAATTTCTGTGTCCTACAGTCTGGCGACTCCACTAGGGATAGAGAATCGGCCCCGAAATAATGTCTTGTAATGTTGTGATTTTTGTTTTAGTTGACCGTGTCTACAGTGGGTTAAAGAGGTTTAATCAAAGGCACTTTTAAGGCTAGGTAATAGTTTGGTGTCCTCCTTCATTCACTACCTTTCTCTAAGGAAAAGCTGTGAAGGCACCTGGATAATCATGTACTTGTAGCTTATTATGATGGACTAATTTGGAGGACTCGTTGTTTATTCCTGTCACCAAGCGATAAGAGCCTAAGAGGCTTGTGTTTTTAAGAGAGTTCGCTCCGCCCTCCCTCTGGGGAATCTACAACGGGAAATCCATTTGACAGTCAGTCACGCACCATAACTCGTTGGCACGTACCTTAGTATATAAAAAAGGTGTGCTCACTTGGTCGCTTGGACCCTTGAGTGGGGAGACCTAGTCGTGGGCAACCCTTCGTCGACGAGAGCATTTTTATATACCCCTATAAACCCACGTATGAACTATAGTTATAGGACCAATAGAAACTATGCCCTTATATTTGCGTTTAGGACCATCGTCATTTGGATCCAGTTGGACCTTTTGTCATGAGGTATGGGCTTGTTGGGCCATTTAAACTGGGACGAGTCCGTGCTTTATGGCAATTGGGCCAAAAGCTTCTGAAATGCCAATGGGCCATCTTGTGTTTAGGCCTTTTATCATTTGAAGTTGTTTAGCCATTTATCGCAAAAGTGTAAACCTGTTGGGCCTTTTCAACTGGGACAAGTTTGCACCACGCAATAGTATGATTGAATGCTTTAAAATGATGATGGGCCGACTTATATATTCCATGCATCGCACGCATCTCATGCATCTCATGCATACATGCATCATGTTAACCCATGTTTCTTAAAAGCCATCGTAGATATCCGTTGGGTTAGAGAAGAAAAAAAAATTTGTCAAAAAGAGTTTAGCAAACATGGATGTCGGGAAAAGGAAACCGAGGAACAGAAAACTATACGGAAAGGATAGAAAGACCATGGTGGGCCCAAAAAAAAAGAAAAAAAAAAGAAAAAAAGGAAAAAAAAAGATTGTTTTTAATTCCTTAATAGTTAGGCATAAGTTCGATGATGAAATTGTTTGCTTTAGGGTGAAACCTTAGAAATGATAAGTGCGAGATGTACTCTCATCCGATATTTTGAGTAGTTGATCTTGATTAGACTCGCGAGCACTTAATTAGAGGATCTTAGCAGTGGAAGCCTGAGTAGTCGTCGAGATGACTAGTTGAAGAGATGGCGGATCAGTGAATGACCGTTTGCCTGGATGTCCATCCTGGTTTACTTATGCTACGGTATATGATATGGTTCGAAACGAAGAAAAGTCTCTGAAAAGAAAAAAGAAAAAATAGACCACCTATAACCGATAAGCGTGAAGCTACCCATGGGCGAGTATAAGGACCACCATGATGAGAAATGCTACCTTAAATGGTAGGTGTGTCGGAAAAAGAGAAAGAAAGAAAAAAAGAAAAGAAAAAGAAAAAAAAAGTTCAAAAGAAAGAAAAAAGAAAAGAAAGAGACGAAAGAAAGAAAGAAGAAAACCATATCATGTTGAGTACGAAGAAGTAATCACAGAGTATGATCAAGACATATAGGTTGGTTAGACCCACCGATCCAATTCTCCAAGACAAAATCATCGAGTTGGCTTACTTAAGAATTAAGCTGCGACAGAGCCTTGGCACACACACACTAGGAGTCAAGTTCAGATCACGCACTCAAACGGTCGGATTTGAGTATATTAAGTACTTTGAAGATTCTCTGGTTTCGATGCGAAGCATCCGTTGAGGACGAAAATATGTTTAGCTATCAGGATTATCTCGTGGGAGGTAGTACAATATTAACCATCACATTGTTAGTATCAATCTGGGGGCGAGGCCCACATCAGTATCATTTTTGGGCGAGGCCCACATCAGTATCATTTGGGGGCAAGGCCCACATCAGTATAAATCTGGAGGCGAGGTCCACATCAGTATCGGTTTGGGGGCGAGGCCCACATCAGTATCAATCTGGGGTGAGGCCCACCTCAGTATCGGTTTGGGGGCGAGGCCCGCATCAGTATCAGTCTGAGGGCAAGGCCCATATCGGTATCAGTCTGGGGGCGAGGCCCACATCAGTATCAGACTAGGGCAAGGCCCACATCAGTATCAGTCTGGGGCGAGGCCCACATCAGTATCGGTTTGGGGGGCTAGGCCCGCATCAGTATCAGTCTTGGGCGAGGCCTACATCAGTATCAGTTTGGGGGCGAGGCCTACATCAGTATCAGTTTTGGGATGAGTCCCAGGGTTGAGGCCCACATCCACATCAGTATCAGTTTGGGGGCGAGGCCCACATCAGTATCAGTTTTAGGATGAGTCCCAGGGTTGAGGCCCACATCAGCATCGATATCAGTTTTTGGGATGAGTCCCAGGGTCGAGGCCCATATCATCAGCAGTTTTGGAACTTCACATCATATGATCTACTTTGGCCGAGTGCAAGCAACTAAGAGCAAAAAACTAAATCGAGTCTGGGGGCGACCAGTCAACCACCTCGCGAATAAGGGATTTATCGAGAACTTGAGCAATAAGACTAAAGGAAACTGAGCAATCACCTAGAGAGAATCGACAGAAAGGAACTATAAGCAGGCCCATGGGGCAACCAAAGACTTTTGTAGGAAAATGGCACTCCGAAAATGGAGCATGGTTCGGAAATGGACCACTATCACATCAGACACCAAAAATGGCACTCCAAAAATGGAGCATGGTTCGGAAATGGACCACTATCACATCAGACGCCGAAAATGGCACTCCGAAAATGGAGCACGATTCGGAAATGGACCACTATCACATCAGACACCAAAAATGGCACTCTGAAATGGAGCACAGTTCGGAAATGGACCATTATCACATCAGATGCCGAAAATGGCACTCCAAAAATGGAGCACGATTCAGAAATGGACCAAGGAAGGCCTATGTGGGACACATAAATTGGACGACGCATGCTGTTCCAGGCTTACGGCCTAGTTGGGAGTACGGAGTAGCCACAGGGGACTAAACCGGAGAATAATGGAGTCACCACCCGGTGTGAACCGGGAAAATGAGATTTAAGGCCGCACTCACCCCTCGCAAGGGAAGACCTCAAACCGTTGGGTTCGGAATGGTCCCTTACTTATGTCACTTGTAATGAAAGGATTTATGTAATAATTTAATCAAGTTTAAGTAACATTTATTTCCAAGAGTATCATGCTTCTAAATTCACATGTACAAGATAAAACTTACACCTAAATTTACATACATTTCACATCTAAGATTGCATGTTTGAAAGTACATCAAAGTAGCAACGAACATACAACTTCATTGGCATATTATACTCACGAAAGACACAGGCACACACACTAACCACACAAGCACACATATTAGCACTTTTCCAAGTCGTACGTGGAATTGTATCCCAAGTACAAGCCGCACTACCGTCCATTCGGAATCAGCTACGAAATTTATGTCTGGGTTTCCATCCGATATACCACAAGAAATAATACTCAAATGCTATCATGACATGGATATAGGAATTGTAATATGTTAAGCCAAGACAAAGGTAAATGATGCAACCAATGGGATAAACATGCTTTCCATCATGATGCGTACAAAGATAAGAATGACTATATGAGATTTCATAATACATGCATGAATGGTATAGTTGGCTTTATGACGTGAGGAGTTGTGCTTGTGGTAAGCGACTTAATGGCAGGCGAATTGCATGAATAATTTGAGTGTGTGGGGACTGTTTGTAGTTTAGGGCATGAAGGCAAATGAAGGGAATTAGCGATAGTCAGTGGGTGAGCATTAGGTTAGTGTACTGGGCTGTGTACGCATGAGTGAATGGCAGTGTGTGCGTGAGTGAGGGGGGCAGTGTGTGCGTGAGTGAATGGGACGTGAGCGTGGGTGTTATGGCGTGCAGGTCTGGGTGGCAGTGTGAGGTTTTGTGAGCTGTGTTATTGCGTGAAGGGTGAGGCCTGTTACGTGAGATGAGGTGGTGAGGATATGGGTATACTAATGACAATAGGTCGAGCCAAGACAGGGATAGATAATGCAACCAAAAGATGAAAGACACGGCAAATATCGTGGTAAAGGTAGCCTTTTAGGCTTTTCTTCCCCCAAATGGAGAGCCTTTTAATCCAACGCAATAAGCACATGCGCCTTTCATTACAATGCGTATAAAGACAAAGATAACTATATCAAACTTAGTATATCCGATTGAACATATCTTGCATTCAACCGAACACACACCAACCGGCGCGGCAAAGCATCGTGGTAAAGGATTTTAACCCCTCCAAATATGGGACCTTTCATCGCACTTACTAAGCCCATGCGCTCGATTGAATGATGCACACAAAGAATTAAAAACAATAATACCAAACGTAGTATGCCCGATTGAACGTATCTTGCATTCAACTGAACACACATCAACCGGCGCGGCAAAGCATCGTGGTAAATGATTTTAACCCCTCCAAATAGGGGACCTTTCATCGCACTTACTAAGCCCATGCGCTCGATTGAATCATGCGTACAAAGAATTAAAAAAACAATAATATCAAACTTAGTATGCCCGATTGAACGTATCTTGCATTCAACCGAACACACATCAACCGGTGCGGCAAAGCATCGTGGTAAAGGATTTTAACCCCTCCAAATAGGGGACCTTTCATCGCACTTACTAAGCCCATGCGCTCGATTGAATCATGCATACAAAAGTAACACGCAGAATTCAAATGACGAAAAATAAATAAATCAAAGCAATATAAGACAAAAGAAAGTGTCATTTACTCAAGCGGTACGTGGAGTTGTATCCCGAGTACAGATCATACTACCGTCCATTCGGAATCGGCTATGAAATTTATGTCCGGGTTTCCATCTGATATACAGCGAGAGTTGACACATCTTTCGTTTTATTCCAAAGCCACAACATACCATATCTCATAATCAATGCATATTTATCTACTCAAGGGCCACAACATGCATTTCAACATAACAATCATGCAAGAAATACTCAATAAATAATACAAATAAAACAGAAAATGAATTTGGAAAATACCCTCAGGTCTAACCTTTTATGTCGACTTTAGAGCTCGCGTTTCACGGCCGTCGGAAGGGCTATCACACCGTAACTTTTCTGGTTCACTGGTTTGCGTTTTACCTCACTGTTTCGCTGATCAAGCTACTGTTTTGACTCCGTTTTGCTGTTGTTTCCTCTGTATTTTCTGCTCACTATTCAGGTCACTGTTTTGACGTTTCCACGGAATGTTTCGAGTGTTTTTTGTGGGTTTTTAGTGCAGTCTTGTGTGATTATTTTAAGGATTATAAATGCAGTTTTTATGTTACTGTTTTAAGAGGATTTGGCTGCTGTTTTGGGGGTGATTTGGGCTACTGTTCAGGCATGTTTTAGGAGGTGTAGGGGTTGCTGTTTTCGGTGGAAAGGGGCTGTTGTTTGGAGGTGTATTTTCGATGATGTGTGGAGGTTTAGGGGCTGCTGTTTTCGGTTGTGGAGTGGGGGAGATGAAGAGAATTATTTGTGTTTTTTTTCTTGCTATTGCCGTGAGTGGCTAGGGCTCTTGGTGTTGTGATTTTCGTGTAAGTCTTGTGTATGAGCTAGGGGAGTGCATGTCTTGGTTAGGGATTGTTTATATAAAGAAAGGTTAGGGCTACTCCTTGTCTCACAAGGAAGGGATTTTGGCATTAAAATGAGGGTTTGATTTGGTATTCAACAAGGAAAGGATTAGATTGAGGGGGGACAAATCTTGGCTAGATTAGGAATACAAAATATTTAATTTGTTATGATTGATTTTAATTAGGCATGATATTTGTTAAATTTGGTATATAATATATTTGATTTATCTTTATTAGGCATGCAATTTCTTTAATTTGTGTAAGTATTTTTATTATTTTGGTAGGTGATTATTTAGATTTTATTTGTTTTATTTAATTTGGTATATGACTTAATTAATTATTTTATTTAATTACATTATCTAATTAATATTTAACTTAATATTTGATTTAATTTGGGTGTGTATTAGGTAAATGGGCGTGTGGGCCTTGGTTGGGACGTGTGGGCCTTGGTTGGTGGGTTTGGTTTGTGTGGGCCAGATGTGTGGGCTTGCGGGGATTTTAGTTCAAGGCCAAGGGGCTCGCGGGGATTTTAGGCCGAGGTTAGGTGATTTGTGAGTATTTTGGGCCGGGAATAATTTTTAAAATGGACAACCAACAAGTAACCCGAAGCTAAACCAACGAACTTAACCCGAATATGAGTCAATTCTTGACTCCTCCCTTCCGACGTCCGTTTCCCGCGGCTTCCCGACTTAAAAGGTATTGCCTCCAACTGAGACTCATCATCGGGTTTTCACATGCAAAAATGCAATGCCTACAGTCTGCCCCACTTTGATGGGACTTGTGCAGTGTGTGACTTTGAACAATCCTATCAAAGTTATGCAATGCATTTTCACTTACCGGGCTCCTCTGCTGCCTCGAACTGAGTTGGTACTGCAGTGGACCTCGATCCTGGGACGCATCCCACCAACTGCACCTGACAATGGGGGCACCTCGACCCTGGGTACCTCGACCCAATACCGCTGACAATAGGGACCTCACCCTCAATCTGATGATGTAGTGGGCACCTCGACCCTGGGACGCATCCCGGAACTACAACCGACAACGGGGGCACCTCGACCCTGGGCACCTCGACCCAACACCGCTGCCAATAGGGACCTCGCCCTCAAACTGATGATGTAGTGGGCACCTCGACCCTGGGACGCATCCCGAAACTACAACCGACAACGGGGGCACCTCGACCCTGGGCACCTCGACCCAATACCGCTGACAATAGGGACCTCGCCCTCAAACTGATGATGTAGTGGGCACCTCGACCCTAGGACGCATCCCGGAACTACAACCGACAACGGGGGCACCTCGACCCTGGACACCTCGACCCTGGGCACCTCGACCCAACACCGCTGACAATAGGGACCTCGCCCTCAAACTGATGATGTAGTGGGCACCTCGACCCTGGGACGCATCCCGGAACTACAACCGACAACGGGGGCACCTCGACCCTGGGCACCTCGACCCAACACCGCTGACAAAAGTGGGCCTCGCCAATAAGCTGATACTAATGTGGGCCTCGCCCCAGACTGATACTGACGTGGGCCTCGCCCCCAGACTGATACTGATGTGGGCCTCGCCCCTTGTGACTCATCCCCAAAACTGAAACTGCGTTGACGCTGTTTGGCTCATTTCTGCCGCTTTCTCTTTTCTTCGAACCTGCGAACGCAACACAAAAACAAACACGGAAAGAATGCAAAATTACGTGTATACATGAATGATTTTCCTACTCCGTTGGGTTAGGTCTTCTGCCAATTCCTTAGGTGACTGCTAGGTCCTTTCTCCTTCAGGAAAAGTATTGTTTCAATCTGTCTACGTTGATCGGCTCAGTGAACTCGTTTCCTTCCAAGTCTGATAACGTCACTGCTCCATTTCCCATTACCTTCTGCACTATGTAAGGTCCTTCCCAGTTAGGTCTGAATTTTCCTCTCGGATCTGTCGTCGACGGCCTCGACTGCTTAAGTACCAAATCACCCTTTCTGATCTTGGTGGGACGTACTTTCTTGTTGAATGCCCGGGCTAGTCTCTTCTGATACAACTGCATGTGATACAAAGACTTCGTCCTCCTCTCATCCAACAGTGCTAACTGATCAAACCTCTGTGCGGCCCATTCTGGTTCCGGTAATTCTGCTTCTGCTAAGACCCTCATAGACTGTATTTCCACTTTCACTGGTAACACTGCTTCCATTCCATAGACCAAAGAGTAAGACGTGGCCTCTGTTGCCGTTCTTACTGATGTTCTGTACCCCCACAAAGCATACGGTAATTTCTCGGCCCAATCTCTGCAATTTTCTGTCATCTTGGCTAAAATCGTCTTTATAGTCTTGTTGGCTGCCTCAACTGCCCCATTTGCCTGCGGCCTATACGGTGATGACTTGTGGTGGCCTATCCCATACCTCTGTAACATTGACTTCGTCTCTCCTTGAAACTGAACTCCGTTGTCTGTCACTACATGATGCGGCATACCATACCGACAAATGAGGTTCCGAGTTATAAACTTTGCCATCTGTTTTGCTGTAACATTGCGGAATGATTCGGCTTCCACCCACTTCGAGAAGTAATCTACGGCCACTACTATGAAGCGATGCCCATTCGATGCATTGGTCGAATTTCTCCAATCATATCAATTCCCCATGCTGAGAAAGGCCACGGCTCTGACAACCCGTGCAATTCTGTGTGTGGTAAGTGATTCAAATTACCGTGTACTTGACAGTCATGACAATGCTTTACCATCTTCGCGCAGTCTGTTTCCATGGTTGACCAATAAAAACCTTGTCTCACTATCTTGCGGGACAGATTCAACCCGCTCTTGTGCGGACCACATACCCCAGTGTGTATTTCTTCCATTACATGCTGAGCTTCTTCTTTTCTCAAACACTTCAACTGAATACCGTTTGCTTGCCTCTTGTACAGTTCCCCTTTCAAAGTCACATACTAGGAAGCTAACTTCTGAATGACTATTCTGTCTTTTCTGCCTGCCCCTTCCGGGAGTTCACCATGTTCCAGATACCTCTGAATGTCATAATACCAAGGTTTACCGTCGTCGACCTCAACTTCCAGAATTCTTTCTATCTCATAAACATGTATGCTTGCTGTTGTCAGTATCAACGGTCTCATCACTAACTTTTCTGGATTTTCCCAAGTTGCTGCAAGTGTAGCCAATGCATCTGCCACCTGATTCTCCTCTCTCGGTAAGTGCTGAAACTTACACTCGGGGATAACCTGTGCCAATTTTCTGAGGTAAAAAAGGTAAGGTTTCAATTGTTTTTCTTTCAATTCCCATTCTCCTGGCATCTGCTGGACTACCAACATAGAATCTCCGTAGACTTCCACACTCCCGGCCTTCAAGGCTATCAATGCCGTCAAACCAAAAGCACATGCTTCATACTCGGCCATGTTGTTAGTCACTCTGAATGTCAACCTCTTGGCCAAAGGCAAAGTCTCTCCCTCGGGGGTTACTATCACGATTCCAATTCCGGCTCCCTTGTAATTCACTACTCCGTCAAAATACATCTTCCATCTCTGAACTGTTATTGCTTGGATCTCTTCATCTGGAAATCAAACTTATATGATCCCCTCAACAGGTTGCAATGCCAAAAACTCTGCTACTGCTCGCCCTTGATCACTTTGGAGGTGAGATACTCAATGTCAAACTCTGTCAGCAATACCAACCATCTGCCCAATTTTCCCACTAGTGAAGGCACCGAATGAAGATACTTCAGAGGATTTTCCTTTGCCACTACTTGGATCTGTATGACTGGAAATAATGCCGCAATTTTTTGGAAGCCCATACCATTGCAAGACAGATCTTCTCAACTTCCTGATACCGAGCCTCATACGGGAGCATCTTCTTACTCAGATAATAGACTGCATGTTCTACCCCTGTCATCAGCATGTTCCATCATTGCCCCCAGTGCTTCTGATTCTATAGCCAAAACAATATCAAAGGTCTGCCCGGCTCGGAGGTTTCAATACAGGAGGCTTTACCAAGTACTCTCTGATTTTGTCGAAGGCTGTCTGACACTGTTCATTCCATTTCACTGGCTGATCTTTCTCAATAGTTTGAAGATAGGCTCACATACTGACGTCAACTTGGCGATGAACCGATGATGTACTGAATCTTCCCCAAGAATGCTATGACTTCTTTTCTGTCTTCGGTGCAGGCATTTCTGTGATTGCCTTGATTTTCTCAGAATCTACCTATATTCCGCCCATTCCCACTGTATGACCAAGCAATTTCCTGATGTCACCCCAAAAACACATTTCTTGGGATTTAAGCCGCAGGTTGTATCTGTCAAACTCTCTGAAGGAACCTTTCCAGTGCTTCAATATGCCCGACTCTTGTCTCTGATTTTACCATCATGTCATCCACATACACCTCAATTCTTTGTGCATAAGTCATGAAAAGGGTAGTGGCCATCCGCTGATAAGTAGCCCCCGCATTCTTAAGCCCAAACGGCATAACTTTGTAACAATAAGTAGACCCCACTCAGTAACAATAAAGTCTTATGTTTGTCTTCCTCAGCCATGAGAACCTGATTGTAACCTGAAAATCCATCTCCAAATGAATAAATGGCAATAAAGCCGCACTATCAACCAGAACATCTATATGCGGGAGAGGAAAATCATCTTTCGGACAGCCTTGTTGAGATCTCTACAGTCTACACGCCATTCTGACCTTCCCATATTTCTTTGGCACCAGGACTATGTTAGCCAACCACTCAGGATACTTTACTACTTCCAGGAACCCCCACATCTATCTGTTTCTTAACTCCTCTCTGACTTTCTCAGCCCATTCTGGTCTCATCCTTCGGAGTTTCTGTTTTACTGGCCTCATATTCGGATAAGTTTGTATTGTGTGTTGGGCAATGTTTCTGTCTACCCCAGGCATGTCCTCATAGGACCAAAGCAAACACTTTGGCATATCTGACCAACACTCTTTAGTTTCTACCTCTCTTCGGAGGGTACTTCACTTGCCCAATCAGAATTTTCTTGGGTTCTTCAAGGTGTGCCCAAGTTAAATGCAGTAGTTCTGCTGAATGATGTCAAATATGCTTGATTCGGCAAAGTAAATGGAAATGACTCAGACAAGTAAGCAAAAGAAATGTCTTTATTATGGGATAATGCGGAAGTACATTCAAACAAATCAGGGAAGGGAGGTACATGTCTTCATAATCTATAGACACTTCTTTCTCTGCAATCAGGTCTTCCTCAGGCTTCTTTTCGTTGTTGGTTTTTATAAGGTCCAAGATCAATCAAGACATGAAATTATGTGTGAACACACCCAACGGAGGAGTAGCGGAATACTCACATTGATCGGTTATGTCGATTTGGAGACGATTCAAGCCCAAAAACGCACTGCCATGTAAGCCTACTGCATGCAGTCCACTGCCTACAAAAACAGAAAATGAGTGAAAAAACGGAGCTCCAATCTTCGTCGGATGGATCCCGTCTCATGGTCGAACCTCCCTACCACCTTCGCAAGACTTGTAAGTGTGCTAGCACTTGATTTCTCACCATGAAAACCACTTGCTTCCCTTTAGCTCACGCCCAAACTGGTTCCAAACCAGTGAACACTTTGCTCAAAATGGGCGTGAGAGAGAGGAGAGAAATTTGAGAGAGAAGAAGTTGTGTTATGTTAATTAAAATGATTTACCAAAAATCAATTTATATTTATGCCATAATTTATTAAATTAATAATAAATTTATGACACACACATGCAATAGCTTAGAGTGTCAAACACTCAATTTCCATGCAATAACATTGAGTGCATTGTACACTATCTACATGCAAAGCATTAGAATGACATGTGTCATGTGGGCCCCACACGTTTCCAAATGAAAGTGGGCCCACGTGCACTCACGCGTTCGGGTTCGATATTTCCGAAATACCGAGCTTACGTCGCGACGTTAATTCAATCGAATTTAAATAAATAATTACGCCTGGCGAAATTATTATTTACGTCGCTAACGAATTAATTCTAAATTAACTCGTTTGCCCGAATTAAAATCTAATTTTAATTCCGCGTCGAAATCTAATTTCGTTTAATATATCGAATATATTAATTCATCGATTAATTCCAAATTAATCGTTCTCTCTCTTTAGACGACATTTTATCCCGGATAAAATATCTCCGTTATTAATCCTAGATTAATTTTCTCTCTCTTCTATATAATCCCAGATTATTCAAGAGTGCGAGTTGTGCGTCATCGGTGGATTATCGGGAGGGAAGCGACCCATGAGATCCCCGGATAATCTGGCAGTAAATACGGTCGTCGGAGTATCCGAATCACGTACGTACCAAGTACTACGTTCTACCGATTTACGAGACAAGGTCGACTCCTAGCAAAGCACCAAGTCTTCCCAAGTTCTCCGGACATATTCATCAAAGAATATCTAGATCTGTATCAAGCGTAGTATACAATTGTATTGTGCATATCGGCCCAGTATCGGATAATCACGTGCTAGGGCTGGGGCTGGATAAGTGTCTGCCCCGTCCGAAACACATATCGGATGTCTGGTAACTAGTCTCTATAATCGGATATTCATGACCTGGTCATAATATCACGATTGGATGCGCATCACTAAAAGAGCACTAATACCGTATCCTGCGTGACATCATCTCCATTATGACTGGAGTGACACTTCCGTCTTGACATCACATCCAATACACTACGATTCTCTGATAAACCCAGAAGAGGTGAACACAGAACCAGTTAAGATCCCCCACCACCAAAACCAAAGTTTACCGATTGTCGTAAGTATTAGCGATGTAAGTCTCAGGTTAAGACTATACACACCTACCTTGATTTCGGCCTCCCATAGACACCTAGTCATAATACCAATGGGATTCCGAAGGGTCTATCCAGAGCGAAGCTGTTTCCCGTACCATCGGTGAAACACGACCTCCTATCGCACTTGCACAAGTATCCAATACTTATATATATGAGAACTATGCCGTTGTGCCCTCACAACGCGCACAAGTGCAATACTAGCCTATTCCGCATTATCGATGTCCAGTCTCGATAATACTACGGCTAGGGATATTTAATGATTAATCCTTCGTGGACTGATACTGTCTCATATCATCTCAATCCAGGAACTAATCATAGGGACCTCTCTTCATTTATATATCTATGGTGATCTAATCACAAATGACGAGAGTGCAATTTCCTTGTTACATAGTTAATTTGCTACAGCAACACAATGTTCTGTGCAAATAGTGACGCTATGGGTCATATTATCCAACAATCTCCCACTTGGCACGTAGCGAGTCACTCAAGTGTCCTACACTCGAACTATGTAAGGTTCGCTCAAATTGCTGAGGAAAGATTTTCGTCAGCGGATTTGTTTGATTATCGTTTGACGCGATTTATACGATCATCACATCGCCACGATGTATGATCCGAACGAATCAGATGATATAGAAGTATATATCTGGATCGTCGATGAGACCTTTAATTCCTTAGCCTGTGCTGACGCCTAGCTCAGCTGCTAACAGAACTATATCTAATCTAATTAGATTTATTTTGACCCAAATGGCTTCTATTGCTGCCTCAGCTGCAGCAATAATCCGCATTTGTTGTTTATTCGGCAACAGTTATCTTGCTTGGAAGATTTCCAGCTCACTGTCCCGTTATTCAAACTTTATAGTACCGCAGTATTTATCGTTTGGAAACTTGCAGCAGTGATCCCAGTCACTTCAAGTTCTCCTTCTCCATAGTAAAAGATAGCATCTTTAGTTCTCAGAGATACTAACAGATGTTCTTAATCTTCAATCCAGTGACTGTCACTTGGATTGACCTGATTGTGACTCCATATGCTCGAAGCGTATGAGACACCAATACAAGTACATTTTAAATGTACAATTTCCCAGAGAGTGTTAACAACTCCAAATCTATCCCAGTAGATCTTTATTCCTTGAATAAAGGTTGTTACTCCCCAGAATTCTACGGAGAATTTCTATTGAAAGCCAAGCTTTCAACAATAGCTTTATGGGAATTTCACTGTCAGTGCGCTCTCCCACTAACCTCCTTATATACACAAGAATTATTTCGTTTTGAGTCAAATCATAAACCATTATGATTATTTCAAAACGACAGTTCCAAGAACCTTATGCTTGCATCAATCCAAACATGGATCGAATAACCCGCAAACCTTGTTTGTCGGTTATACAAAATCGTCAGGATGTTGTAAACATCCTCCAAAAGGTTTCCTTTTCAGGAAAGCGATTTTGATTTGTAACTGACATATTTCATCAATGAAATATACAGTTATCAACAAGCATTTCAAAATGGATTTACCATGGCAACATGTAAAAGGTTGAACCGTTATTAACATAATGTTGATAACGATACCTTTCCGTCAAACCTTAGCTTTGCACGTTGGTATGTGCCTTCCATGTATGTCTTCCTTGAAGACGTTTAATGTACCATAGGCACTACGCCTTGTGGTACAACAACTAGTATCCAAACATAGTTGTTATACATGGAATCCATTTCGGACTCATGGCACTTTGCCATAACAGGGAGTCGATACCTCGTATCACTTCCTCATAACGTAGTCGGATGGTACACCTCCATAAGATTGACATCTTTATGAGGTTAGATCAGAAACCCATACCCTAGGTTGTTTTCTGACTCTATCCGATCTACTAGTTTCTTGTGTATTAGAAGATTAATGGTATAGTTTCATCATAGATGAACTATTTGTGTTCCATTACGGACTTCGTGCCTAGAACGGTATTACTCCGATTTTCATCGAGTATCACTATCCTCCCACTGACCACTGCATATCGGTATTCCTCTCAGGAAAACCGCATGGTGAGCAACAATTACATTGTTCTCATGTGGGATTTACAAGTACTATACTTAAGGTTTCCCTTAAGATAACCTATATTGGCACTTATCCAATTTGGGTCCTTAGTTTGGTATCATCCAAACGCTATGCCTGGCATACCCAAATTATCAGGAATGAGAAACCTCGTTTCTTCCCTGTTCATATCCTATATGATATCTGTCAAACAGATTTATATGGAACCTTATTCTAAATAAGTTTTGCACTGTTAATACATATCCTGTAGAAGGTAATAGTAGCTCAGAGCGACTCGTGATAAACCTTATCATGTCCAACAAAATTCGGTTTTAGTTCGGACACACCGTCTAACTGACGTGTCTCGAGAGGAGTCCTCATATGAAAGAATACCGTACTTCTTACATATGAAACTTACTGCTTAAGTATTTTCCATTACGGTATTACCGTGGCGGAATAATACTATAGCCGATCTGTTTGTCTACTTCGTGTCGAAACTCTAAAGTTTCCGATCTGTGTTCTTCAAAAGAAACACATAACCACAACGTGATGTCACATCCGTTAAGGTCACGAAATATTCATGTTAACATCTAGCCTAGCTAGATATGGGCCCACTTACTTCACCATGAATAGGGCTAACAGATCGGTGGCCCTTTTACTATTACCAAGTAAATAGTATTTTAGGTATTTAACCTAATAAACTAGATTCGTAGACCTTATTTGAATAGTCAAATCAGTCATAGTACCCACTCTTTAAAAGTGTGGATATACGAGTCTTGTTTAATAAACTAGATCGTAGACTTATTTGAATAGTCAAATCAGTCCTAGTACCCACTCTTCAAAAGTGTGGATATACGAGTCTTGTTTAATTGTGTCCCAGACAACAATGCCACAAATAAGTCTCCATTGATCAAATCAATATGAGCTATTTATTTGTCATTTTATATGTTTGAGATTTTATTTATATTCAAAATATAAATTCTGTTATTTACATCCAATGTATGTATCTCAGTATCATCTTTATATATTGAAACACTTTAGTGTTCTAGAATATAAAGGTTTTATCCGCAATGGATTAAACACTGATATAGAGATAATGTCTCTAGATAAACTAGTTACATTATAACATTTCCTAATTTAAGTACATACCCAAAGGGTAGTTCCTAAACTTAGGTATTACGGTCGAAACAGCGACTTTCGTCCCGTTTCCAATTCGCAGAGAAATCTCGGCTTGAAGCCAGTATCCAGCTCACAGCGGATTCTGAACGTCAATACATATATTTTATGTACCACACTAAGTATTTAAAATCCAATTTCAATACTAGTAGTGAACATAACTTTGACAAATATTTTAAAGTTAGAGCCTCGCCCTTCTTTAATTCCTTCGTGTCTTCCATATCCAAATGGTAGTCACTTTGGGATATGTCAATTATCCTTTTCAATATTTCACAAACCTTTGGCCCAACTTGGGTTTGGAATATCGAAACGATGTGCACCTTGTGCTACATGCCCAATTGCAAACTTTGACTTTTCTCCACTAGAATAGTCAATTAATTCTCCAAGAATTATTAATTGCAACTTTAATACTTTTAAATCTAAAGATAGATTTATTATAAGTATATTAATTAAGCACTAAAGTCATCATCACATAAATCTTCCAAAGACTTTATGCTCTACTATTTGCTTAATTAGGGCTTAGTCATAATAAGTTATTTTATCAAATAAATTAACCTATTATTAATTCCCAATTGAAAATTAAATCATTTAAAACATTTAATCCAAGGATTATATATTTAAATATTCAACTTTTCAATTCTTTCTTGATTTCAATAGTCCAACTATTTAATCAATTTATTAAGGTACTATTTATTATAATGATTACAATAATCCAATTATTTAATCAACTATAATTTTAATATTGATTACTATAATCCCATTATAAAATCAACTATCATTAATTCAATTATATTGATTACTATAATCCAATTACAAAATCAACTATATATTGAATGAGTTTGTATATAGTCCAACTATATATATTTTTTAAAACAACATAAAATATTAGTCTGACTAATACTTTTGATTAATATGACGAGTGTAAATAAAATGAGCGTGTTTAGCGAGTAATGAACGAATGTTGCAAATTCAATACTTGCCTCCCACTATTTTTCGTCGAGCCTTTAACCCTCTGTGGAGTACTCGGGAAACCGTGTTTCCTAGTGGGCTAGGATCCTATTAAATAACACACAACCCTGACTTTGGCCAATAAAAAGCTGTATGCTATTTAACTAGGTAGATCTCTCAGATCAATTGGATCTCATCCAATTCCTAGATCCGGTTAGGTGGACATCCAAGTCCGAAACATATGTATAATGTCAATGTATCCATTACATTTTCCTAACCATATCCTCCGAATCATTTAGGCCTTGGCTTTGGCCAAACACAAACCTAATGATTCCAGTTAAGCGGGACCCATTGACGAGGAAAGTTTCGTAATCAATGTCATTGGACAAAAAGTGATCTGACTTTGGTCAATAAAAATCACGATTTGGACAAGACACCGATATGCAACAAAACTCTCATGATTCAAGTACATCCTTGATTGACAAAGGTCTTGACTTTGGTCAAAAACAAACCAATGCCAACTTCGGATCTTGAACAAGAATCATTCAATGGAAGGATATTTGCTTAATATAGATTGAGGGATTTTCGCGTGCAAATTGGCTACCAATTTAATTATCTTTGTTAGGTCTCATCATCATACACCCTTAAACATGCATTCTAAATACATAATAAAGCGAGTATGAAATAAAATAATAATGATATGCGGATGGATACTTAACACATTGATCCTAGATCAAATCTCTCCCTTTCTCACTCAAGCTAGCACTTGTACTACTTCTACCCGTTACACTACACTTCTAAAGAAACCTCATATACATAGAGGGGAATAGGTGAGAAGAGAATACAAAGAGAAAGAAGGTGATAAGGCTGGACACGCAGGTCCAATTTAATAAATCGAATTATTACAACAATTTCTAAAATTGCCCACCCGACTAATATCCATCCGATATACATTATTCATTCAACACAACCACGTATTCACACACATAAGCATGCTATCAATCAATCTAATCAAATTAATTAAATTGATAATTAAGTGATCATCCAATGTTCAAACAACGATTTGATTTTGTTCGAGTCAAACTCGTTTTTGCGAATAAGTACTCAAAGTACGAATTCATGAATTAAATTAAACTACATCATTAAATCAAATTTAACATGTATTTAATACTAATTCATTATTCAATTCCAAATTAAATATTGCACTTTATTTAATAAACCTTTTACGATTTAAATTCCAAATTCAATCGCGTCGGACTCAAAGTCCGATTAACGTCCAACGTCAATTTAATTTAAGTCTAATGGGCTTCAATTAATTCTTTAGGCATGGGCTTCGGCAACCAAAGCCCAATAGTGGAATCACCCAAAATGCCTTAGAAATCAATTTCGCCCATTAGGCCCAAATAAACATAAAGGTTCATTAGTCGCAATTGGGCTTTATGGTTAAGGTTTTGGGCCCAATTGGATCCAATCCACTTGGCCTAAACCAAACTTGATAAATCAAGCCCAAAGGCCCAATTACAACATTAAATTCTAATTTCCAAAATTAGGCCCAATAATTAAATCCAAAAAATCCAATTTTCACAATTTAATTACCAAAAGTGCATTATATGATTAATCGACTAAATCGATATTTCCGAAACACCAAATTAGTCCAATTAATCATGCTTAATTCATTATACATGTCAAACACACATAATGAAAAATCAAACCCATTTACATGCTTGCTAAGTCTCGGCCAAGGGAGTGATTTCATGTCCAATTCGGTTTCAATCCAATTAACGCACAATCGACATTAAATACATATCCCGAATGATTTTCAATACATCCAATTATCAAAATCAAAAATTTCCAAGACAACATTAGGGCATATCCAATTCGGCCAACATATAGAATTTAGGGTTTTGTTCAATTCAAAGTACAATCCAATTGATTCAAATTAACATCATCCTACATGATTTAACTCATCCAATGAATCAAAATCAAAAATTCCAAGGATTCAAAATCCATAACCATTCGGCCAAAGACTACATTTTTGGGGAAAATAATTCCAAATCATTTTCATCAAATTAGTCCAACCAAAATGAATTTAAACATGTTATAGCATACTCAAACAAACAATTCATTCAAATCATGCTCAAATCACATTTACCCAAATTTTAAACCCTACAAATTTCATGCTTGCAACTTTAGCTCATGATGCCATTGTTGGTTTTCTATAAGGTCCCAAGATCAAATCAAGACATGAAATTATGTGTGAACACACCAACGGAGGTAGCGGAATACTCACATTGATCGGTTATGTCGATTTGGAGACGATTCAAGCCCAAAAACGCACTGCCATGTAAGCCTACTGCATGCAGTCCACTGCCTACAAAAACAGAAAATTGAGTGAAAAAACGGAGCTCCAATCTTCGTCGGATGGATCCCGTCTCATGGGGAACCTCCCTACCACTTCGCAAGACTTGTAAGTGTGCTAGCACTTGATTTCTCACCATGAAAACCACTCTTGCTTCCCTTTAGCTCACGCCCAAACTGGTTCCAAACCAGTGAACCTTGCTCAAATGGGCGTGAGAGAGGAGAGAAATTTGAGAGAGAAGAAGTTGTGTTATGTTAATTAAAATGATTTACCAAAAATCAATTTATATTTATGCCATAATTTATTAAATTAATAATAAATTATGACACAACACATGCAATAGCTTAGAGTGTCAACACTCAATTTCCATGCAATACATTGAGTGCATGTACACTATCTACATGCAAAGCATTAGAATGACATGTGTCATGTGGGCCCCACACGTTTCCAAATGAAAGTGGGCCCACGTGCACTCACGCGTTCGGGTTCGATATTTCCGAAATACCGAGCTTACGTCGCGACGTTAATTCAATCGAATTTAAATAAATAATTACGCCGGCGAAATTATTATTTACGTCGCTAACGAATTAATTCTGAATTAACTCGTTTGCCCGAATTAAAATCTAATTTTAATTCCGCGTCGAAATCTAATTTCGTTTAATATATCGAATATATTAATTCATCGATTAATTCCAATTAATCGTTCTCTCTCTTTAGACGACATTTTATCCCGGATAAAATATCTCCGTTATTAATCCTAGATTAATTTTCTCTCTCTTCTATATAATCCCAGATTATTCAAGAGTGCGAGTTGTGCGTCATCGGTGGATTATCGGGAAGCGACCCATGAGATCCCCGGATAATCTGGCAGTAAATACGGTCGTCGGAGTATCCGAATCACGTACGTACCAAGTACTACGTTCTACCGATTTACGAGACAAGGTCGACTCCTAGCAAAGCACCAAGTCTTCCCAAGTTCTCCGGACATATTCATCAAAGAATATCTAGATCTGTATCAAGCGTAGTATACAATTGTATTGTGCATATCGGCCCAGTATCGGATAATCACGTGCTAGGGCTGGGGCTGGATAAGTGTCTGCCCCGTCCGAAACACATATCGGATGTCTGGTAACTAGTCTCTATAATCGGATATTCATGACCTGGTCATAATATCACGATTGGATGCGCATCACTAAAAGAGCACTAATACCGTATCCTGCGTGACATCATCTCCATTATGACTGGAGTGACACTTCCGTCTTGACATCACATCCAATACACTACGACTCTCTGATAAACCCAGAAGAGGTGAACACAGAACCAGTTAAGATCCCCCACCACCAAAACCAAAGTTTACCGATTGTCGTAAGTATTAGCGATGTAAGTCTCAGGTTAAGACTATACACACCTACCTTGATTTCGGCCTCCCATAGACACCTAGTCATAATACCAATGGGATTCCGAAGGGTCTATCCAGAGCGAAGCTGTTTCCCGTACCATCGGTGAAACACGACCTCCTATCGCACTTGCACAAGTATCCAATACTTATATATATGAGAACTATGCCGTTGTGCCCTCACAACGCGCACAAGTGCAATACTAGCCTATTCCGCATTATCGATGTCCAGTCTCGATAATACTACGACTAGGGATATTTAATGATTAATCCTTCGTGGACTGATACTGTCTCATATCATCTCAATCCAGGAACTAATCATAAGGACCTCTCTTCATTTATATATCTATGGTGATCTAATCACAAATGACGAGAGTGCAATTTCCTTGTTACATAGTTAATTTGCTACAGCAACACAATGTTTTGTGCAAATAGTGACGCTATGGGTCATATTATCCAACATTCGTCCTCTCCCAAAGTCAGGCTCTCTAACTTTAGTAGTTCTTCCTCCCAATTCTCTTCTTCTTTCCCCACAATTTCTTCAACTACCAGCTTCTTACCCAACATATCCTGGAAGATCTCAAACCCAGGTACCACAATTCCATTAACTTCCACAGGTTCAGGCTCCCCTTGATATCCTGAAGCTTTCACAAAACACTCCATCAGTTTCAGGCCCTTTTTCTTGACCTTCGGTTTTTCTTCATCAGATTTGTACCCCAAACCTTTCCGGGTAGTCTGTCCTCTGAAATCTGGCAATTTTGAACCTTCACCCGGCTCGAACTTCATTTTTTTCATGATCCTAGCCACCCTAGGATCCACCCATTCCTCAAAATTAGCCGACACCTGAAACCTCGTGAAAGGTTGTATCTCCAAGGTAGCCACGACATTATCTACCTCAGCCCGGATAGTAACAACTTCTCCCTCATACGGGAACTTGATCATCTGATGTAAAGTGGAAGGCACGCCCCCAAGTTTGTGAAACCAAGGCCTTCCCAACAACAAGGCAAAAGTGGCTGGGATGTCCAGCATTGTAAACTCAACTTCATCTTCAATAGGGCCTACCTTGACCATAGCTACAAAAGTACCCTCGACTCCCCTTTTACTGTCATCATAAGCCTTAATAGTCATGCTGGAGGGGTCCAAGTCTGTTGCTTTCATACCCAATCTCGCCAGAATTTTTAGCGGGCACACAATGATGGACGAGCCGTCATCCACCATCACACATGAAGTTCTCTTGCCCCTCACCTCGGCCCTGATAAATAGAGGCCTATTATGATTTCTTCCCTCCGCCGGGAGTTCATCCTCAGAAAAAGATATCTGCAAAGCTTCTTTCTGAACCGACCCAACAAACATTGCAGGGTTGGCGTCTTCCGGTACCACAATCTTGCTCAAGGCCTCAACCATGGCCTGCCTATGCTCCCGAGATGCACATAACAGTTCCCAGATACTCACTTGTGCGCTAGTTTTCCTCAATTGCCTCAGCACTATATCCCCCTCAGTATTTTCTGCAGTCTCAACCACTTCTCTACCATCTGTCAAAACTTCCTTACCCTTTTCTGCCACATCATTGTAAAAACGACCGTTGCGCGTCATTCCCCTTACTTTTTCCTCATCACTGCTAGAGAAATCAAGCCAAAAGTTTTTTCCATGCTCAGTCTCATCTTCACTAGTACTATCCCAGATTCCCAGGCAAAAGGCTTGAGTGTGAAAGGATTTTAGGACAAGGTCTTCAGGAGGCCAGAATTGATCATATAGGCTGGTGGTGGTACGGCACGGTAGTTGGGCAAGGGGATCTGTGTGTGTCAGGCTGTTCTGTTTCTGGGTCAGGTATTTTCTTGGAGTCTATCAGGTCTTGGATTTCATGGCGGAGTCGGGCGCAATTGCTGGTGTCATGGCCCTTTTTGTTGGTGAAAGTGACAGTAAAGGCTTAGGTTATAGTGTGATGGTGGGGGATTGGGTAATGGTTTGGCTTCTAGGGGTGACAGAAGTCCTTGTCTCTTTAACTTCTCCAATACTTTGGACAAGGGCCTACCCAAGTTGGAGAATCTCCGGTTCCGGATAGCGGCAATCTCAGCAGAAACGGGCTTTGTTCCCGATGTCCCCCCAATGGGCCTCCTTTTCAGACCATAGAATTTTCTGTTTTCGGCCTCTTCTTCCTCAATATCCATGACAGTTTCCCTCAACTGCCGAAAATCAGTAATCATGGAGGTCATTGTCCTTAGCTTCCCATAGATGGAGGGCTTGGTGCCCTTGATGATCATTTTAATCTGGTCCTTCTCCGAGGGCCTAGTTTGCATTTTCAACAACTGACCCCTCCACCGGTCCACATACTCCTTAAAACTCTCCTCTGATTTCTGCTTAACATTCTTCAGATCACGGAGTGACAGATCGATCTCCAGGTCAGTGACATACTGCTTCAGGAAAGCATCAGCCAACCTCCAATCTTCCTTCACTTTCTTCTCCAAACTGTGGTACCACACCACGGGAGCTCCCTCGAGCGACATTCCAAACATTTTCTGCACTTGGCGCTGAGATAAGCCAAGTGAACTCATGACTGATACAAACTGTCGGAGATGCACCCTTGGATCCCCATTCCCGTTAAACTTAGCCATATCAGGCATCTTGAACTGTGTCGGCAACTGTTCCTCGAAAGTCAGTGTGTCATAATCCAACAAATCTTCATTCTTACCCCTCATCTTGGGGTAACTGACTCAACCTGATCCCGAAGTTTCTGTAACTCTGCCTGAGACCCAGATACTCTGCTTGTTGTATACTCTGCCATATCATCATCAAAAGCGGGGATATCATCCCCCAACCCATTCGGAGGCTCCGCACGCCTCACATTCTCAGAATTTCCCCCATCACGGGGCACCGCCATACCAGCCATAGCAGTAGTCAAGGCCTGCAACTGTTCAGTAACCTTGGCGAGACCATTTTCTAACTGATCCATACGGGATACCTCATTACCGGATTCACTCATGACTGTTACTGTTCTTTTAATGAGCCTTGTTCTTTCTCTAACCCAAACGGTATCTATGATGTCTTTTTGAGACATAGAAGGTATTAACATGACATATGTATGTATGAGGTGCATGAGATGCATGTAATATATATAACATACCAAATCAACTAAAATTTTCAAACAAATCGGCCCGTTATCATTTCAGAAGCTTTTGGGCTAACTGTCATAGGAGTGAACTCGTCCCAGTTTAAATGGCCCAACGAGTACACATCTCCTGGCAAGGAGCCCAACTAATTCCAAATGGTAATGTTCCGAACACAATCACAAAGTGGCCCATCAGCACTTAGCCTTTGGCCCAATCGTCATAAAATACATTCTTGTCCAAGTTTAAATGGCCCAACAAGCCCATATCCCATGACAAATGGTCCAAATGGATCCAAACGACGATGTTCCCAAACACAAGCATAAAAGAAAGATAATGCAAACATAAAGTAATAATTTCTACAGAATGGCCCATCAACATTTCAGAAGCTTTGGGCCTAATGGTCATAAAGTACGAACTCGCCCCAGTTTAAATGGCCCAGCAAGTTCGCATTTCTGACAATAGTCCAACTGCATCCAAATGAGGATGGTCCACAAGCACATATTTCAAGGAAATAATTGTTACTTTAACCATACAAACCCGGTCTATGGGTGGGTTCGCAAGAGTGTAGACAAAGGCTCTCACCGACGAAGGATGGCCCACAACTAGGTCTCCCCAATCAAGGGTTCGAGCGACCAAGTGAGCGCACCCTTTTTTATACACTAAGGTACGTGCCAATGAGCTATGGTGTGTGATAGACTGTCAAATAGATTTATCGTTGTAGATTCCCCAGCTCTTAAGTACCCTAGCCTCTTAGGCTCTTATCGCTTGGTGACAGGAATAAACAATGAGCCCTCCAAATTAGTCCATCACAATAGGCTAAGGGTAGATGGCCATATAGGTGCCTTCAAAGCTTTTCCTTCTAGGAAGGTAGTGAATGAAGAAAGACACCAAACCATTACCTAGCCTCAAGATGCCCTTGATTAAACCCTCATTTTATCCACTATAGACACGGTCAATTAGAACATAAATCCAAACATTACAAGACAATATTTCGGGGCCGATTCTCTATCCCCAGTGGAGTCGCCAGACTATGGGACACAAAAACTGGACGACGCATGCTGTTCCAGGCTCACGGCCTAGTTGGGAGTACGGAGTAGCCACGGGGGACTAAACCGGAGAATAATGGAGTCGCCACCCGGTGTGAACCGGGAAAATGAAATGCAATCGTGATCCCTACGAAAGTGGCTTGTTGCATATGCTAAATGCAACCGTGATCCCTACGAAAGTGGCTTAGTTAATTTATTTACTTTATTTTACTCTATGTTTTGCTTGAGGACTAGCAAAATGTTAGGTTTGGGGGTGTGATGAGTGATATTTATATCACTATTTCCCACTCATTTAACCTAATATTTTATATAGTTTCTTGAGTTTTGTGAATATTTTGATATGTTTGTGTTATTTTGTAGATAAATAAAGTTTCAGGACATTCTGGAGCTGATTTGGAGCAAAACTGTGAAAATTGGCAAAAAGGGCATTTTGGTAATTTCTCGCGTCGCGACGCCAAGACCTTCAGCGTCGCGATGCCTAACATGCGCCGAACAGTGCTAACGTGCGCCGGGTCCACAAATCAGAATCTGAGAAAAGTTTGACTTTGCTAAAAAGCACCGTGCCACGTGTCACCATCACAGCCGATCTGCTAACATGCGCCGTGCCACGTGTCAGAATCCTACGGTGCCGACAGTCACCATCTCCACGTGTGCCACGTGTCACTCCACGTCATTGCCACATCATCAGCCACATCACCAGGTTGATCAAGTCAAACTGCCTCCTCACCGCCACGTCATCATCAGTGAATCAGGAAGTGCCACGTGTCGCAATCCTACGGTGCCGACATTCTCTTTCCCACGTGTCGCCACTAATAAAGGATACCACCAGATTGGTCGGTTGGTAATTAAATTTTGGTTCCGCCTTTTTGGCTGGTTGGACTTAATTTGACTTAATCAGGTTACCGTCTATATGGCTGGTTAGTAAAATAATCACAAGTTTATATATTATTTTATGGGAGATATCTAAATTAGTAGTAGTAAAAGTAATTCCTTTTACCTTAGCATTTTATTTTATTGTAATTTTCTTTTCAGTATTTACTTTACCGCATTTTTACTTTATGTCTTTTATTTTCAAGTTTTTACTAGCCCTAGTTATGTGTGGTAACTAAATTAGTTATCTGGGGTTGTGATGACTTTTAATATCACCGGTTTATAAGGGGTTAGATTATAGTTTGGGTATTATAAAGATTTATTTATTGAGTCTTAATCTTAGTTTTTTCATTAACTGTCCATTAATAAAATTGATCTGGTAAATCTAAAATGAACTAGACATATGGATTTTAGGTTTCAGCCTTAGACTTAATAGCCCACGATCTTCCTTGAGGATAGATAACCCTTTAATAGATTTCATTACAGGATAGGAATATACCTGTTGGGCGGGGGTAGCCATAATTGAAACTTAAACTTAATGAATCCAGATAATTTGGTTGACATAGACATATGGTTCAATTCGGTTAAACTGGGTATTTGTGTCTGACCATCGACAGAGGCTTACACATAATTTAGTGTTCCAGGTTAATAAATCAATATATTACCCAACTTTAAGATAACCATTTCATCTTTAAAATGATATTGGAAGAAATCACAACCCTAGATAGTTTTTAATATTGAATTTTCTTAAAACCTACTTTCGAACAAATTTTATTTACTTGTTTTTTAAATTTAGAATTGTCACCATTTCAAATCAATCAAACAACCTGTTAGATACTATTAATCATTTTACCTCATAAAATTAATAGATTAGATATTAAGTCCTCGTGGGATCGATATTTTTATACTACTTGAACGATACGTGCGCTTGCGTTATACGTGTGTGTTTACGCCGGTCAAGTTTTTGGCGCCGTTGCCGGGGACTTATTTATCTTTTACTATTAGTTTAGGGATTAGATACGTTACTTGTATCTAATTTCTTTTTACTTATTGTTTTTGTTTTCTTGTGTTTCAGGTTCTCAAAAACTACATGAGACGAACCAGAAGCTTTGAACTCCGACCGCTTGACCCAGAATTGAAAGAACCATCAGACAGTTGAGAAGGGAAAGGCGAGAAGGCCAAGAAGCTTTAGTCAACATGGAACTCGATCCTTTGAACGTTGCACCACCAATTCCCATTTGAGGATAGATAACCCTTTAATAGATTTCCTTACAGGATAGGAATATACCTGTCGGGTGGGGGTAGCCATAATTGGAACTGAAACTTAATGAATCCAGATAATTTGGTTGACATAGACATATGGTTCAATTGGGTTAAACTGTGTATTTGTGTCTGACTATCGACAGAGGCTTACACATAATTTAGTGTTCCAGGTTAATAAATCAATATATTACCCAACTTTAAGATAACCACTTCATCTTTAAAATGATATTGGAAGAAATCACAACCCTAGATAGTTTTTAATATTGAATTTTCTTAAAACCTACTTTCGAACAAATTTTATTTACTTGTTTTTAATTTAGAATCGTCACCATTTCAAATCAATCAAACAACCTGTTAGATACTAATAATCATTTGACCTCATAAAATTAATAGATTAGATATTAAGTCCTCGTGGGATCGATATTTTTATACTACTTGAACGATACGTGCGATTGCGTTATACGTGTGTGTTTACGCCGGTCAGCCTGAGGCTGGAATTGTGTTTGCCCCATACGAAGCACATATCGGATGTCTAGCAACTAGTCTCTATATTCGGATATACATGACCTTGTCATAATATCCCGATACCTCGAGCATTTAAGAGAACAAAAATCGTATCCTATGTGACCATCATCTATATATGACTGGAGTGATACTTCCGTCTTAACATCACACCCAACACACTACGATTCTCAATATACCCAGCATTAGCGTACACAGAACCTGTTAAAGCCCTGGACGACCTCAACCAAAATATATTGATTGTCGCAAGTATTAGCGGTGCAAGTCTCAGGTTAAGACCAAATACACCTACCCTGATTGCAGACTCCCATAGACACATAGTCATACTACCAATGGGATTCCGCAGGGGTCTATCCAGAGCGAAGCTGTTTCCCGTACCATCGGTAAAACACAACCTCCTATTACACTTGCATGAGTATCCTATACCCAAATATATGAGAACTATGCTGTTGTGCCCTCACAAACGCGCACAAGTGTAATACTAGTCTTTTATGTATTTATCGATGTCCAATCTCGATAATACTCTGACTAGGGATATTTAATGATTTATCCTATGTGGACTGATTCTGTCTCATATCATTCTCCGTCCAGGAACAAATCATAGGGACCTCCTATCATTTATATATCTTGGTGATCTGATCACAAATGATAAGAGTGCAATCTCTTTTGTCACATAGTTAATTTGTACAACAACACCGTGATCTGTACAAATAGTGATGCTATTGGTCATAATTGTCCAGCAATCTCCTACTTGGCCTATAGCCAGTCACTCGAGTGCTTGACACCCGAACTATGTACGGTTGGCTCAAACTGCTGAGAAAATGCTTTTGTCAGTGGATTTGCATGATTATCATCTGATGCGATTTATTCGATCATCACGTCGCCGCGATGTATGATCCGAACGAATCAGATGATTATCAAAATAAGTATCTGGATCGTCGATGAGACCATTAATTCTTTAGCATGTGCTGACGCCTAGCTCAGCTGCTAACAGAACTATATCTAATCTAATTAGATTTATTATCGACCCAAATGGCTTCTATTGCTGCCTCAGCTGCATCAATAACCCGCATTTGTTGTTTATTCGGTAACAGTATCTTGCTTGGAAGATTTCCAGCTCACTGTTCCGTTCTACTATTGTATAGTACCTTTATTACGACTTATAGTCGTTATCATGAAAGCCAAGCTTTCACAGATTATATTATGGGAATATCATTTCCAAGAAATGATATATCATCATTACTCAGGACATTCACTGTCAGTGCACTCCCACTAACCTCCTTATATACACAAGAATTATTTTCGTTTTGAATTAAATCATAAACTATTATGATTACATCAAAACGACAATTCCAAGAACCTAATGCTTGCTTGAATCCAAACATGGATCGAATAACCTGCAAACCTAGTTTGCTTGTTATGGTTCGACAAAACCGTCAGGATGTTGTAAACATCCTCCAAAAGGTTTCCATTAAGGAAAGTGGTTTTGGCATTCAGCTGCCACATTTCATGAATGAAACATGCAGCATCAGCAAGCATTGTCGAAATGGATTTGCCGTGGCAACAGGTAAAATGTTGAATCGTAATCAAAAAAATGTTGATAACGATACCTTCCGCTAAAAGCCTAACTCTATACGTTGGTATGTTTCCATCCATGTACGTCTTCCTTGAAGACTTATAGTACCAGTAGGCACAATGCCTTGTGGTACATCAACTAGTGTCTAAACATAGTTGGTATACATGAAATCCACTCCGGACTTTATGGAACTTTGCCATAATATGGAGTCGATACCTTGTATCACTTCCTCATACGTAGTCAGTTGGTGTTTCTTAATAAGATAGACATCTTTATGAGGTGAGATCAGAAACACAAACCCCAGGTTATTTTCTGATTCTCTCTGACATACGCGGTTCTTGTGTATTCGAAGATTATTGGAATAGTTTCACCATTTGTGTTCCAATAAGGACTCGACGCCTGGAATAGTATTACTCCGATTTTCATCGAGTCTTACTATCCTCCCACTTACCACTGCATATCGGTATTCCTCTTAGGAAAACCGCATGGTGAGCAACAATCTAATTATTCTCTCGTGAGTTGTATAAGTACAATACTTATGGTATCCCTAGGATAACCTACAAGTGGCATTTATCCTATTCGGGTTTTAGTTTGGTATCAACCAAACATATGCCTAGCATTCCCAAATATTCAGGAATAAGAAACCTGGTTTCTTTCCTGTTCATATCTAATATGTTATATGTCAAACAAATATTTATGGAACCTTATTCAAAATAAGTTCTGCACTGTTTAGCGCTTATCCATTGAAGGAAATGGTAACTCAGAGCGACTCGTGATTAACCTTATCATGTCTAACAAAATTCGGTTAATCCTGTTCGGACACACCGTCAAACTGACGTGTTCCGGGAGGAGTCCTCTTTTGAAAGAATACTATACTCTTTCAAGTATACGAAAAACTTATTGCTTAAGTATTTTCATTATGGTCTTACCGTGACGGTTTAATACTTTAACCGATCTGTTTGTCTATTTGTGTCGAAACTCTAAAAGTTTCCGATTTGTGTTTCAAAAGAAACAGATAACCATACGTGATGCCACATCCGTAAAGGTCACGAAATATTCATATCCACATCTAGCCTAGCTAGACATGGGCCCACTTGTTTCACTATGAACTAGGGCTAACAGATCGGTGGCACTTACACTTTTACCAAGTAAATAGTGTTTTAGGCACTTTGCCCAATAAACTAGATTCATAGACATTATTTGAATAGAATCAAAATAGTCCTAGTACCCACTCTTCGAAAGTGTGGATATACGATTCTTGTTTAATAGTGTCCCTGACAACTATGCCACATACAATTTTCAACATGATCAAATCTGTTTGAGCTATTTGTTTGTCATGTTATACGTGTGAGATTTATTTATATTCTAAATATAAATACTGTTATTCACACATAATGTGGTTATCTCAATATCATCTTTATATAATAAAACACTTTATTGTTCTAGAATATAAATGTATATCCGCAACGGATCATACACTGATATAGAGATAATGTTCCTAGTCAAACTAGTTACATTATAACAGTTTCTTAATTTAAGTACTAACCCGAAGGTAGTTCCTAAACTTAGGTATCTAGGGTTAAAACAGCGACTTTCGTCCCGTTTTCAATTCGCAGATAAATCTCTATTGAAGTCAGTATCATGTTCAAAACAGATTCTGAACGTCAATACATATATTTATGTATCACACTAAGTATTTAAAATCTAATTTTAATACTAGTAGTGAACATAATGTTGACAAATATTTTTGAAGTCAGAGCCTTGCTCGTCTTCAATTCCTACTTGGGATTTGTCCTTTATCTTCCTAGAAGATTATAATGATTTTGGCTTTGCCCTTTTCAACATTCCAGTAGCCTTTGGCCAAGCCTCGAGTTTCTAGAATATCGAAGTAAGGTGCGCCTTACGCTATTGCCTAATTGCAAAGTTTGACTTTGTCTCCTTGAGAATAGTCATTAATTCTCCAAGAATTATTTATTGCAATTTAGTATTTCAAAGATCTAAAATAGATCCATGAAAATCCTTCAATTTCATTATCATACTTTAAGGATCTAATCCTTAAGTCTGGTTCAGAAATTAAGGAGTCTACTTGACAAGTATAATGGATTAAGCACTAAAGTTATCATTACATGAATATTCCAAATATCATGTTCCACTTATTTGCTTAACTCCGGGCATAGGCCTAATACGTTATTTTATCAAATAAAGTAACTTATTAGTTTCCAGGACCATCCTGAAATTATTCCCAATTTGAAAAATTATAGTCATTTAAATACATTTTCACCCAGGAATATATTTTAAACACTAATCTTTCATTTTTATATCTTGATTCTAATAGTCCAACTATTTAATCAACGATTTGTGGTACTATGTATTATATTGATTATTATAGTCCAATTATACAATCAAATATAATTTAAATTAATTAACCTCAATTATATTGATTACTATAGTCAAACTATAAAATCAACTATAAATTGAAATTAATTAATTCAAATATATTGATTACTATAATCCAATTATATAATCAACTATAATACAGTCCAACTGTTTATTAAAATAACAATTTAAATGTTAGTCCAACTAACATTTAATTTAACGACGAAATAATTTGAATGAGCGCGTATGGCAAGTAATTAAACGAATATTGCAAATTCAATTCTTGCCTCCCACTATTTTTCAGCGAGCCTCTAACCCTCTGTAGAGTACTCAGGAAACCGTGTTTCCTAGTGGGCTAGGATCCCGTTAAATATCACACAATCTTGACTTTGGCCAACAAATTGTATGATGGTAGATCTCTAAGATCAATTAGATCCAATCCAATTCCTAGATCCGGTAGGGGGACATCCAAGTCCGAAACATATATCTTATATATGCTAATACATCCAATGTATTACCTAACCTTTTTCCTCTGAATCAACTAAGCCTTGGCTTTGGCACAACAAACTTAGTGATCCCAGTCAAGCGCGACCCATTGACCATGGAAATCTTCGTAATCAATGTCGATGGACAAGAAGTGGTCTTGACTTTGGCCAACAAACCACAACTTGGACAAGACACTAATATGGAACAAAGCCTTCGTGATTCAAACACATCTTCGACAGACAACGGCCTTGACTTTGGCCAACAAACCAATGCCGTCTCGGATCTTGAGTGAGAATCACTCAATGGAAGGAAAAAACGCTTAATATTTGTGAGGGTTTTTCGCGTGCAAATTGGTAACCAATTTATTATCTTTGTTAAGGTCTCATCATCATATACCCTTAAACATTCATTCTAAACACATAATAAAGCGCATATGAAAATTAATAATGATATGCGGATGGATACTTTACATTGATCCTAGATCAAATCTCTCTTTCTCTCTCCCGCTAGCACAACTATTTCTTTACCCGTTACACTACACTTCTAAAGAAAACTCATTTATATTGAGGGAAATAGGTGAGAAGAGAATACAAAGAGTATGGAGGTGATAAGGCTGGACACGCAGGTCCAATTAATAAATCAAATTTATTACAACAATTTCTAAAATTGCCCCACCCATCTAATATCCATCTGATATACATTATTCATGCATCGCAACCATGTATTCACACAAGCATGTTATCAATCAATCTAATCCAATTAATTAATCTGATAATTAGTGATCATCCAATGTTCAAACAACGATTTGATTTTTGCTCGAGTCAAACTCGTTTTGCGAATAAGTACTCAAAGTACAAATTCTTGAATTAAATTAAACTACATAGTAAATCCAATTCAATTTGTATTTAATTCTAATTCACTATTTAATTCCAAATTAAATATCACACTTTATTAACGAATCTTTACGACTTAAATTCCAAATTCAATCGTTACGGGTCTCAAAGCCCGATTAACATCCAATGTTTATTTAATTAAAGTCCAATGGCCTTTTAATTAATTTCTTGAGGCGTGGACTTTTGGTCAACTCGGGTCAAACCGATAACCAAAGTTCAATCCGGGATTTACCCCATAAGCCCAGAAATCAATTTTGGCCCATTAGGCCCAATTAAATAATTAAGGTCCATTAAGTCATAATTGGACTTTATGGATTCGATTTTGGGCCTAATTGGATCCAACCAATTTTGCCTAAACCGATCTTTGTACAACAAAGCCCAATTACAACCTATAAGGCCCAAATCCAATTTTAAGCCCAATTAATTAACTTATAAAATTCCAAATTCTATAATTAATTAACCTAAGTGTAATACACAATTAATTATCCAATTAACATTTCTAAAACATCAATTAGCCTAATTAATCATGCACTTCTACATCAAATAGTGTCCAACACAATTCAATCAAAATCAAATCCAATTTACATGCTTAAAGTCTCGGCAATTAGGGGTTTTTCAATCTGATTCGGTTTCAACCCAATTGAATCCACAATCATCATTTCCCAAATCAATTCAACTCATCCAATGAATCAAAAACAAAAAATCACCATGAATTTTATTTCTCAAAGAATTCGGCCAAGCCAACTTTTAAAGGGAAAATTGTTCCAAATCAAAATTCAATCCAATTGAACTTCAAAACAACATTACCCTATTGTTTTAAGTCATCCAATGATCAAAAAATAAAATTATGCCAAGAAAAATTTAGGGTTCCAAATTCGGCCAAGCCTCCATTTTTAGGGAAAATTTGATCCACCAAATTTCTTGAAATTGATCATGCACAACATCAATTCAACCTCATTGAAGCATACTTAATCAAACAATTCAACCAATTCATGCTCAAATCGAGTTTACCCAATTTTAACCCTAAAATTTTCATACTAGATCAAAGCTCAAGATACCATTGTTTGTTTCTTATTAGGTCCCAAGATCATCAAATCAAGCAAGAAAAATGCATGAATACAACAAAGGAGAATGGCGGAAACATTACTCACATTGATCGGTCATGATGCCACGAAGAAGAAAACGAATTGGCCTCCTCCATGAAGCTCGGCAGTGGTTTCTCCATGCAGTGGACTGCTCGGTTTTGCTGCTTGTTGTCCCTCCAACATTCGGCCATTGATGACTCCATGGAAGCTCCAAGATTCAAGCTTCAAAAACGGTTTCCAAGCTCAAAGGTTCACTGTCCTATCACCTTTGTATTGACCCAAGTGTGTGCTAGCACCAGATTTTGCAACAAAATCATTTTCTTTCTTCTCTTATGCGTTCGGTCAAACCAGAAATTGAAGGAGAAGAGATGGCTCAAAGCCGAAAATGAGAAGAGGAGAGAAAGGAGGGAAACCGTGAGTCGATGAGAGAAAAAGAAAATGCTTTTGTTTATATATTTATTTTATTTTCCAAAAACAAAACAAATACACAAAAACAATTTTCCATTTATCAAAAAGTCAAAAAGCAAAAGCCCATTAATGTCTTTTTAACTACCACATCAATCACTCAAATCAATCAATCAAATTGTCACATCACTCAAAGTGACATGTGATTTGACGCTTGATGTGACTTGCGATTTGACGCTCGATTTGACTTGCGTGCCGCACTCGAATTCGAAATGCGAATGCGCTCGAAAATAATTCCGGGCTCGGGTTCGCTAATTCCAAATTAACGAATTTTCCGTTGCGATATAATTAAACGATTACGCCTAGCGAAATCACTATTCACGTCGCTAACGAATTAATTCTAAATTAATTCGTTCGCCCGAATTAAAATCTAATTTTAATCCTCGTCGAAATCCGATTTCGCATAATATATCGAATATATTATTTTATTGATTAATTCCAAATTAATCATTCTCTCTCTTTAATTAATATTTTATCCTAGATAAAATATCTCCGTAATTAATCCCAGATTAATTTTCTCTCTCTTCTAATTAATCCCAGATTAATAAAGTGCGAGTCATACATCATCGGTGAATCTTCGGGAAGCGACCCATGAGATCCCCGGATATGTGGTAGTAATACGGTCGTCGGACTATCCGAACACGTAAGTATCTCGTACTACGTTTATGCCGATTTACAAGACAAGGTTGGCTTCTAGCAAAGCGCCATGCCTACCCAATTCTACAGAAATATCCTTATAGGAATATGTGATCTATATCAAGCGTAGTATACCGTAGTATTGTGTATGTCGATTCAGTATCGGATGTTCACGTGCTAGGCCTGGGGCTGGAATTGTGTCTGCCCCGTACAAAGCACATATCGGATGTCTAGCAACTAGTCTCTATATTCAGATATACATGACCTTGTCATAATATCCCGATAGCTCGAGCATTTAAGAGAACAAGTTCCGTATCCTATGTGACCATCATCTCCATATGACTGGAGTGATACTTCCGTCTTAACATCACACCCAACACACTACGATTCTCAATATACCCAGCATTGGCGTACACATAACCTGTTAAAGCCCTGGACGACCTCAACCAAAGTATATTGATTGTCGCAAGTATTAGCGGTGCAAGTCTCAGGTTAAGACCAAATACACCTACCCTGATTGCAGACTCCCATAGACACATAGTCATACTACCAATGGGATTCCGCATGGGTCTATCCAGAGCGAAGCTGTTTCCCGTACCATCGGTAAAACACAACCTCCTATTACACTTGCATGAGTATCATATACCCAAATATATGAGAACTATCCCGTTGTGCCCTCACAAACGCGCACAAGTGTAATACTAGTCTTTTACGTATTTATTGATGTCCAATCTCGATAATACTCTGACTAGGGATATTTAATGATTTATCCTACGTGGACTGATAATGTCTCATATCATTCTCCGTCCAGGAACAAATCATAGAGACCTCCTATCATTTATATAACTTGGTGATCTGATCACAAATGATAAGAGTGCAATCTCTTTTGTCACATAGTTAATTTGTACAACAACACCGTGATCTGTACAAATAGTGACGCTATGGGTCATAATTGTCCAACAATGTCATGTAACCCTAGACCATCTAGGTGACCTTCAATAATTTAGTCTATATGGTCTTTGTAAACAGATCAACTAGGTTCTATGCGGATGCAATCTTCGTGACCGTAACATCTTCTCTCTACATTATCTCCCTGATGGGATGATATTTTCGCTCTATATGCTTTCCCCTTTTACGACTTCTTTGTTCTTTAGAATTCGCCACTGCACCACTATTATCGCAATAAAGTGTGAGTAGTTTATCCATATCTCGAACAACTTCCAGATCTCCCAAGAACTTCTGGAGCCAAACTGCTTCCTTAACTGCTTCGCAAGCTGCTACATACTCAGCCTCTATGGTGGAGTCAACAACACAAGATTGCTTTATGCTCCTTCATATAATGGCCTCACCATATAGGGTAAACACTAATTCAGAAGTTGATTTCTTAGAATCAACAACTGTTTGAAAATCAGAGTTCGTATATCCCATGAGGATCATATCCTCACCAGAATATACAAGCATATGATTTCTCATTCTCTTAAGATACTTGAGAATATATATCACAGCCACCAAATGATCTAATCCTGGGTTAGAATGAAACCTACTGACTACTCCCACTGTAAAGCAGATTTACAATCTCGTGCATATCATAACATACATGAGACTATAACTACTGAGGTATATGAGGTATGTCTCATTTCCTCAACTCCTTGATGTGTCTTAGGAGACTGTTCATTTGACAAATGAATTCCATCTCGATAAGGCAGATTGCCTTTCATGGAATTCTGCATCCCAAATCGCACAAGGATCTTATCAATATATGATGCCTGAGACATAACTGACATTCATTTCTTACGATCCCGAAGAATCTGGATCCCAATGACATAACTAGCCTCTCCCAAATCTTTTTTTTTAAAATTGGTTAGCTAGTCAGGTTTTCACGTCTGATAATATCTTTACATCATTCCCAATGAGTAAAATATCATCGACGTAGAAAATGAGAAAAACCATTTTCCCATCAATAACGCGCTTGTATACACAAGACTCATCAACATTATGTTTAAAATCATAAGACTTGATCGTAGTATCAAATCTTATGTTCCAAGATCGAGATGCTTGCTTGAGTCCATAAATGGACCTTTTACAGCTTGCAAACCTTTTATTCTTGACCTTTGGAAATGAACCCCTATGTTTGTACCATATAGATACACTCATCAAGATTGTCATTCAAGAATGCAATTTTGACGTCTATTTGCCAAATCTCATAGTCATAATATTCGGCAATGGACAGAAGAGTGCGTATGGATTTGAGCATGGTTACTAGCAAGAAAGTTTCCTCATAGTCAACTCCATTTTTCTGGGAATAGCCCTTGGCCACTAGCATAGTCTTGAAGGTCTGTACCTTCCCATCTGCTCTCATCTTTCTCTTGTAGATCCACTTCCAACATATGAGTTTTACCTTATCTTTCTCTTGGTTGGTCTATAAGTTCCCAGACTGAGTTGGAGAACATAGACTCTATCTCGAGGTTCCTTACTTTGAGTCATTCCTCTTTATTAGAATCATCCATTGCACTACGATAGGTTAATGGATCATCTAGAGCATCGCTGGAAGTGACAAATTGTACCTCTCCAACTCCTAGATAGCGATCGGGTTGTCGTACAACCCTCTCACTATGTCTAGGTGGCAGATCATTCTGAGAAACTTACATCTGAAGCTCAGATGTTGAAAGTGTTATGTGTTTGTCAATTGTTGTTGACGATGGTGTGCTGGTCGAACCGGCAAGTAACTCCTCAAGTAACACTTTACTTCGAGGTTTGAACTCTCATATAGTTCTCCATTAGAAATATAGCATTTTTCGACACAAACATTTCGTTATCTTATGACTATAAAGGAATTCACCCATAGTCCCATTAGGATAACCTACAAATAGGCACACATGTGAATATGGCTCCAACTTACTAGTCTTATTCTTTAGCACATGTGTTGGACACCCCCATATGTAAGAATATCGTAAACTAGTTTATGACCACTCCACAACTCTAAGGGGGTTTTAGGAACAAACTTAGATGGAACTACATTAAGGATATACATTGCAGTTTATAATGTATACCCCCAGAACGAACTAGGTAGTGAACTATAACTAAATATAGATCTTATTATGTCTAGTAGGTTTTGATTTCTCCTCTATGCAATACTATTTTCCTGTAGTGTTCCAGGTACTATGAGCTAGGATATTATCCAATACTCAACCAAGAATTACTTGAAATCTCTATCAAGGTATTCCCTCCACTATCTGATCATAGAGTTTTGATCATTTTACCTAATTGGTTCTCAGCCTCCGTACGATACTCTTTGAAAATTTCAAAAGTATTTGACTTGTGCTACATTAGGTAAACGTACCTATATATAGAATAATCGTCAATAAAAGTGACTAAGTATTCATAATCATCTCGGGCTCTTACATTCATTGGTCCGCAAATGTCCGAATGTATTAGCTCAAGTGGTTGATTGGCTCTTATATTTTTTCCAATAAAAAGGTCTCTTGGTCATCTTTCCTTCTAGACAGGATTCACAGACTGGTAAAGTTCCAAGCTTTAATCGGTTTAAAGCCATGTTCTTTATCAACTCATCTATCTGGTCAAGGCTAATATGACCAAGTCTAAGATGCCACATATATGTGTCATCATGAGTAATTTTTTACATTTTTATTTTAGGTTCTTCAACTTTAAACATTTCAGTGTCGAGCAGTAAACTATGTGTTAACGGTCTTAACACATATAAATTATTTTCTGAGTTTCATGTGCATATGGTTAATCCATTTCTACCAATAATAACCAAATTACTATTAAAAGAAACCGAAAAACCATCATCAGAAAGTTTGGAAACAGAAATCAAATTCCTTCGAAAACCAGGAATAAATAACACATTGTCCAAATTTAAATAACTATTATTTTAAAAACATAGACTGGAAACTTCCACCGCCCTTTCTGAAATGGCATCCCTTGTCTCGACCCTCATGGTGTAGTCACCTTCATCAAGGTCCCTCCAGGAATCAAGCAGCTATAAAGAAGAACAAACACGGTTAGTGGCTCTAGAATCAACAATCCATGCGGAATTATCAACCTCCACTATATTCTATAACAAGTAAATCATATATACCTGTAGCCTTCTTCTCTTTCAGCTCAACAAGGTATTTAGGACAGTTCCTTTTCCAATGCATATCCTTGTTGCAGTGGAAACAATTTCCTTTGGGCTTGGCTTTTTTGGAGCCTTTATTGTTTTTTTTCTTTATAGACTTAGCCTTAGCCTTCCCAGTGCCATTCTTCTTGTTCTTGGCAGATTTAGAAGATTATGTAACATTTACCTCTCAAATGGACTTACGAGGATCCACCAATATGGACTCGTAATGGGTGAGCTCATTCAACATATGGGTCAGAGTAAAAGAGAATTTGTTCATAACATAGTTTCTTTTAAACTATAGGAAACTCTTCGGAATAGTTTCCATGATCATGGTCACTTGTCTACGCTCATAAATACGAGCTCCATGAGTTTCGGTAGTATTGAGATAGGTCATCATCCTTAAGACGTTGTCTCGGACAGATGTCCCTTCCTTCACCCTAGCAGTCATCGTTGAGACCATGGCCTCATGACGTTAACCCTCTGAAGGCTGCTCGAACATGCCCTGCAATGACTCCATCATCTGAGATGTTGTAGCCATAAGCTCATGCTTTGCAGCTAGAACCTCGGACATCCGTGCTAGCAAGTAGCAGCGAGCCTTCTCATTAGCCGCAACCTATTTTTAGTAGGCATCACGTACAGCTTGGCTAGAGTTTCTGGCTGGCTCGGGATGTAACATCCCCTATCCGGGAAATGCTACTGGCAGGGAATAGGTCATACTATTTGCCTGAGCCTTTAACTTCTGACATCTGTTAATGTATAGACTCATGCATGAGACCGATGCCCAACTTTATCCCATGAATGTTTATCATTTTACTAACTGATACTCAAATTCACTATACATCTTAACTTTAGTATTAAACATCTATAACTCCTTACATGCATATATTATACTAGGCATGTTATATGTTACACAACATTCACTGACACTTTCTGAAATGAACTTTGACTCGACCTAGTAGACCAAGACCCACTAGTGACTGCCATCAGTATCCATCCCCTTAAGCTCGTCCTCCGGGAATACCTATAAATAAGAAATTGGGAGTGGGTGGTTAAATCGTTGTACGATCTAAGTGAGTGGACAGTTTTAAAAGTAGCACTAAAAGTGCTTTTGAAAATCTACGGTTCTAAAATCAATTTCATCTTAAATAATATTTTCTTAAACCACTTTTATTACTTGAAAACAACTTTCTTCCTGGAAAACTTTTATGAAGTCTGTTTTTTTTGTAAATCTGGTTCTAAAAATATGTATCCGAAATATCTATGCTAAAAACTCATTTCCGAAATACCTATTTCAGAAAACTATTTCTAAAAACTAATCTCTGAAAACTGGTCTCTGTCTCTGAAAACCTGACGTATGGGGCGTTACATATCAACATCCCCCTATACGTCTAACTAGAGTTAGAAGTGCAAATCCATGACTTTGGGGTGTTACTACCGCCTTCCCCCAAAGCATACCACTCATGTCCCTGAAACTAGTGGTTTTGGGGCGTTACATATCGCTGTCCCCCAAGCCACTGAACTAGAACTGAGGGTGCGAATCTATGTTACCCTCAAAGCTCTGAATCTAAGATCTAGAGGCATCTGTCATCCCTAGTCTTGAATTAGGATCTGAGGGTGTTACGTGTCGCCGTCCCCCTAGTCCTCTATATGTGCACATGTCATCCGTCAATTCCATATATGTATCAAGTTACATACTAAGGTGGATTTTTCCCCATGCCTCGAAAACATAAAACTCGTATTTTGGAATCATTTTTTTCTAAATCATTTCTCAAAACATGCTAAATAAAATATAACTAATAGTGAAATTGGCTAACGCTCTAAATACTTAAAAAATAAGTCTGGCATCAAAACATATAAATGTTGGGAAGCGGCCGCGAGTGCGCAGCGGAAAATTTAATAAATCAAATTATGATGCCGCTATCCCTTTGCCCAAGACCCATTTGTTTTGATTATTCTACAAGCCTAGACATGTTACTATATATTCTAAGCATAAAAACTCATAAAACATGCAAAGAACATAAACCTAAACATGCTAACTATCATAAGAACTCTAATTAAAATAAAGAAAGAAAATGACTTACTTGAACAGATGACTCCTCCAGTCCTCCCTCCAATCTACAAGCTTTTCTCGAACTCAGCAAGCTCTTCCACGTTCCAAAGAGCCACCCAAGTGTGTGGCCTCCAAAGGTGCACACACCAAAGCCAAAACTCAACGGATTGATATTGATAGTGTCATGGATTGTGCTAACCCAAGAATCTCACATGATTCTTCCGTTGCGGCCATAGTCTCAAGCACTGATCACATATATCAACCTGTGAACTGGAATACTAGTCTAATAAGAAAATATTTTCCGAGAAAGTGGCGATTCTCTGTTGTATCTTTACAAACTTCATGTGTTTCAACAAATGACCCAATCATACCCTTATGACCGGATCTTTTGAACCGGGTAAGGAGAATGTCAAAGTTATTTGATCCACACATAACATTGTAAATACCTCAAGTCTAAGGACTAGTCATACAATCGATACATGAAAGTTCTCATAGACACATGGGATAAACACTCCATGTGAAAACTTTCGGCGGTTAGTTCGATGGACACGAGCAACTCATGCATCCATGTGATACACCAAGCGGACGGATCTCCGCTAGTAGCCTGTGAGATCGGCTGCTCCACTTAAAGGCAGATTATATCATCATGCTAGTCTCTATGCTTTGTGAACGCCTATATTATTCACAAAACTATGACTATGAATGTTTAAGAGTAATGATTCTCATAAGGCGTGGAAGCCATCATCTTATTACTCCAAGGGCTTCATTACAGTGTTTGATGATTCATATAATTTATGTAAGACACGTATAATAAAGATTTCCATTTTATTAATTAATGAAAATATTAAAAATATATGTACATATAGCCCATCCACAAGTTGGGTATAGGGCATATCCCTAACAATATCCCACTTGCACTATAGCCAACTAGTATGAATTTGGACACCATACTCTCGGGTGTGCCTATCATGCTTTTATTGAGTCGGCCCTTTAGTCAGATAATCTGCAAGATTATCTTCTGTGGGTATTTTCTCTATAATAACTTCTTTTCTCTCAACAATCTCCCTGATGAGATGAAATCGTCTGAGTACATGCTTGGATTTCTGGTGGGACCTTAGTTCCTTTGATTGAGCAATGGCGCCCGTGTTGTCACAGTACATCGTGACGCCATTCTTTATCGCGGGAAGCACTTCCAGCTCAGTGATGAACTTCTTTATCCAGACTGCTTCTTTAGCTGCCTCAGATGCTGTAATATACTCGGCTTCAGTGGTGGAGTCCGCTGTAGTTGACTGCTTTGAGCTTTTTCAACTGACAGCACCGCCATTTAAAGTAAACAGATATCCTATTTGTGATCTGTTGTCATCCATATCGGTCTGAAAGCTCGCATCACAGTAACCAATGAATTTCATCTCAGAACAATCTCTGTATGTCAAAAACACATCCTCAGTTCTTCTCAGATACTTGAGGATTGTTTTGACAACTGCCCAGTGTTGCTCACCAGGATTTGCCTGATACCTGCTCATTATGCTAAGAGCATAAGAGACATCAGGTCTTGTACATAGCATGTCGTACATGATCGATCCTATTGCTGAAACATAAGGGATTATACTCATACGCTCTCTATCTGAATGAGTATGTGGACATTGCTCCTTAGATAATTTGATTCCATGACAAGTAGGTAAATTACCTCTTTTGGAATCTTCCATTTTGAACCTTTTCAAAACTTTATCTATGTACGTAGATTGAGAAAGTCCTAACAACCTCTTAGATCTATTACGGTAGATCTTAATGCCGAAGATGTAGGCTGCTTCTCCCAAATCTTTCATGGAGAATTTTTTAGATAAACATTGCTTGGTGGCTTGCATCATGGGAATATCATTCCCGATGATTAATATGTCATTGATATATAATACAAGAAATACAACATCACTCCCACTACTTTTCCTGTAAACACAAGGCTCGTCTACATTTTTGATGAAGTCAAATTCTTTGATTGTTTCATCAAATCGTATATTCCAACTTCTGGAGGCTTGCTTGAGTCCATAAATGGATCATTTAAGCTTGCATACTTTATTATGATCATCATTGGATGCAAACCCCTCAGGTTGTGTCATATAGACTTCCTCTACGAGGTTCCCATTAAAGAAAGTTGTTTTGACATCCATCTGCCAAATCTCATAATCAAAGTGTGCAGCTAGTGCCAGTAAAATTCGAATGGACTTTATCATTGCAACAGGCGAGAAGGTTTCGTCATAGTCAATTCCTTGGATTTGTCTATAACCTTTCGCCACCAACCTAGCCTTATAGGTTTGGATGTTGCCTTCTACATCAGTTTTACGCTTGTAAATCCACTTGCAGCCTATGGGTTTTATCCCTTCAGGTGCATCCACCAAGTCCCAGACTTGATTCTGATACATAGAGTCTATTTCAGATTTTATGGCCTCAAGCCACTTGACTGAATCAATATCATGCATTGCATCGTCATAACTGGTGGGATCGTCATTATCAATGACCTGATAATGTTCCTCATCAATATGAAGACCATATCTTTCAGGCTAATATCTTTCCCTACCATACCTTCTAAGTTTATAACCTTGTGGTTGTTCCGTCGCTGCCCTTTTGAGGGGTCTGGGGTTTAGTTCTATGTTAGCTTGTTCTTCTCGTACCTCATCGAGGTCAATGGGAGTAATAACAACAGAAAAATGATTAGATGCCCTAGTCGTGGAATCCAATAAATAAGACCTCAACCTACCCAGATCCTCACTCCCCTACAAAACCAGTTATACTGTCCTGACAGAGCCTATCTCATACCTACCCTTCATGAGCAATAAACTCTACCAGGACATAGAGTACTAGAACAAGGATCTTGAAACCCATCGAAATATAAAGAAAAGAACCGACGAGATATAAAGTCGTTCCTACCAGTATAGATATAGACGACCATAAGAAACCTAATAGGAGTTTATCTTAAGAAATGGAAGACCTTGGATGGTAGACCACCTAAAAGAAGAATCAAGGAAGTTTCGAGGATATAAAGAAGAGAACCCAGGGTAACCCAAAGATTAAGGCAAGTTAGAACGAGGTTTGCAAGACTAATAGGAGTCCATAGACAGACCAAATGCAGTAGGACCCATAAATCAGCCCAAGTTAGTAGAAATCCGTGAAGTATACTGGGATAAACTCGAGAAGTTGGAGACACTTGGAAGTGATAAAATGTTAGTAAGGATAGTAGATTCGAGTGCTGAAGTCAAAACTTATAGCAAGGAAGGAGAATGAAGATCCAAAAGTAACCGGAAGTATCAGTCACCACTAGCATTGGTAGTGCAACTGAGAACTAAAATATTAGATATATAAGTTATATCGAATGACACAAAAGGTAACAAGGAAATTCTGTTCATTTAGAAACATAGCTAATAAAGTGAGAAGAGAGTAGCGTGTGAAAATTGATAGTAGTTACGGGACCCCAAGACAAGGAGTAGTCGATCAGGTTCATGGGAAACGAATCATCATTAGACTTAGTAGTATGGCGTAGAGCCAAAGAGGTAGGGTCTGGAAGACGGATACTGATGCAGTCACTTGGGTATGGAGTCCATCAGTCTAAGTCAGAAAGAGACTGAGAGAGTCCACTCAGAGTCAAATGAAAGTTATGTAGTAGTCTTGTGTTATAAGACAATCATTGTTAAAGTGTATTATTAAGATTTCATTTGCAGATATTGAGTTTGTATGTCATGTTTTGCTTGGGCTACGGTCCCATATTAATAAAGAATAGAATATTAGTATCTGTTCATGATTAGAGAGTCTGAGGCTTATGAGGTTAGTACGGTTTATCCCATGTCGGTAACATCTCCCAAATCGGGGATGTTACATTAAGAAAGTTACTCATCTACTTCTCGCAAGAAGAAATGAATTCTCTATCTATGTAAAACGTCCCCATCTACACACCAAACCATGTCCCTAGAGTACGTAGCTATTGGTCGGGATTGCTACACCAACCTCACTTTTGTAAACCAAAGGACATAGTCTGTCATGCAAAAGTTTATAGTACACTTAGGATTCAGATCAATTCATATATGACCATCAAGTAGATTGAAAAGAATTTATTTATTTAACGGATATTATAAGTGTTAAGGTTGGTGCTCGGAGTGCCAATCCGGATCGTATTTATGTCCGATTCATGAATACGAGCAATACTATTTTCCATAATATTACTTATTTATGGTTGCACCTCTTGTCTTTTATTATATATATTTGATCTAATTCATTAGATTGAAACTAAATCATGTTCAGTGATATATGTATATTAGACAAAGACCCGATAATATATAATATAGTGTGCAATTACAACGTAGCTTGTAATTGACATTGGAAAGTATCACTACTAGATATATATTGTCAAATAAAGTTCTTGATCAAGATTTACTGACATGGGTAGGTTAGTAAAAATCCGCTCAGACCAGTATATATCGTATATCGTGACTTGGTCCGATGGTTTATCCCAATGAACCATGAGTCTCGGGAGACTCGTATAGACTTGTAGGTGTTTATTTGATAAATATTGAACGACTCACCGAATATTTCCTAATTGATGGTGCACCAACATCAATAGGAATATTCTCGGGTTGAGTAGCATAGTGATTCTTTGACTTGAGATACCACTGTGGATATATGAGGTATCCTTCACACTTTGATGGCAGTCACGTCACCGATCTATTTAGATCAGACCTCCGCCTGGTCATTGGGTGTGGACTGATCCTCAGATATCTTGTGTGTATCAAGATAGAATCCATTAGTTTTATGTACAGAGCATAGGTATTCATTATGGGATTAGCAATCCGTTAAATCCATGGATCTGTAGTACACTGTAGAAGCGAGTTCTAAGTGTTATTATAAGATTACTAATAAAATCGTTGACAAGATTATACCTATAGAGATTTGACGTTAATATCTATATCTCTGGAATAATCCGAATACCTGTGACAAAGGGATTATACGTATCTGATGACTTCAACTTGTATAGTTCAACGAGTTTATCTGTGGTCGTCATAATTTACGGGTAGGTAAATTATGGACATGAAATTAGATTCTGTGATGGATATGCCTGATCCTAGAGAGTCTCACTGATGAAATATACTCGTAGAGCACTAGAGTAACTTTTATGAATAATACTGATTATTTATAAATCGGTTAACGGTTAAACGAAAGATACATATATAAGGGGGCCTTTTGGTCATTTACTAATTAATGTGTATTTGTATTTAATACTTGATTTTATTAAATACACATTAATTAATTGTCAAATTATGATATTTGACATATATCATTAATATATGAATTTGGATTATTTAAAGTAAATATAATACATATATTTGGATATTTGTATTTAAATAATTATTTAATTGTTAAATAATTAAATTAATTAAAAATATATAATATCTAAGTTGATATTTATTAAAGGAAATGATTAAAGTGTAAATGTTTGACTTTTGCATTTAAAGAAAAGGTTATCAAATTGATTTTTTCTTCTTTAATTTGATTGAAAATGGAAAATATCTATTTGCCTTTTTCTTCCAAAATTCCGGCCATACCCTAAGTATTTAAGGGTTTCACTTTTTTTCATTTTCTTCCTAATGTTGAAGTCTCCAACAAAAACATAAACAAAAGACTTGAGAGAAAAATAGAAGAGCTTGAGAAAAATTTGAAGAAAACTTATAAATTAGTAAGTAATTTCAACTTTTCTTTAGAAGGAAAAATATTTATTATATTCTTAGCTACAACACATGATGTTCACATATTTTTCTACTCTTTTAGTTTAATGTTTTATTGTTTGGAAGCTTGAATAAAAGATGTATGCTTGTATGAAATCAAAGTAAGCTTATTAATGGTTAATAAGCACAATTTTGATCATTTGATGATCTTTTTGCCATTCTAGAGTTGTTAGGCCACTCATTGATGACCTATAATTATTCTTGAGTTATTTCGAAGTGGTGAGAATTGTTTGGTGTTGTAGAGATTAGATTAAAGTATTAGATTTGGTTAATTTTATTAATTGGACTAATTTTAGAAATTAGGGTTCTTAACCTAAACCAAAATTGAGGATTTTCATATATATGTTGTATAATGATGTATATAAGATATACTAATCATTTGGTGTTGATTGGAAATCATCTAAACTTATTTTGAACAAATTTAGACCAAATTGATCAAAATCCAAACTTGATGGTGTTCACGGCAATTTGCAAGAAATTGGGGATTTTTGTTGTGAGTTGTATTTTGATGTATATGATATGTATAAATTATTTTGGTTGTGATTTGAAGTCACTTAAATTTTTATTTGACAAATTATGACTAAATGATCAAAAAGTAAACAATTGAGGTCTCACGATAATTATGAGAAAAATCTGATTTTTGGAATAAAAAAACTATTTTTGATATTGTGTAATTAGAATAAATTATTTTATTTAAATTTTCCAAGAAAAATAATTATCGGAAATTGTTTCGGAGTGAAAATACGCGAAAATGGTGAAAACTGGCGTTACCAGGTAACGGCTGCCCAAACAGTGAGTTGATCACTGTTCGGGAAGCCCACGAACTGTCCAAGTGCTATTGGGACTAACCTGGGCAGCCCCCATGTGCATTGGTCGGTCGTTTCGGTCCGAAATGCATTTTATGCTATTTTACGGAAAAATATTTTCGTAAACGTTCTGCGGTGTTTCTATATTATTTATGCCGTTATTTGATATCGAATAAATATATTTAAGTGAAATATGAATGAATTATTAATATTGGATATTGAATAATTTATTCGTAAGTTTAAAAATTTTAAACTACGATTTCGCCCGAACCGCGCTTCTTCCGCTGCGCCGCCAGAAAATCCCTACAATAAGAAGCTCATTTCTATCTGGGTTCAGTCCTATATGATCACATCATATAAGGTGCATCCATTCTCATGTCTCCACATAGACAATCTCGGATCAAGATTGCCATATAATTATATAATGGACCACAGTTATATATAAACTGCAAACAAAGTACCCACTTTGTTTGCTCTCTATGGACTATTTTAGATTACTAACTTCCGATTTAAATCCTCTTGTGTATGACACTCATACACTAAATCTGATTGCACATGAGTAATCTAGGGTAAACAAGATAATTTACAATATGCGATACTAAACAAACATTTTGATAAATGAATACTGCATCTTTTTATTTCATAAAATATAATTATGTTTACATTATTTAAGCTCTAGGGCATATATCCCAACAATTATAAAAAACAAACCAAAACATTTCCCTTTCCCTTAGATTTTCGTCCAACCCTATAATTTTGTAACATAAAACTTTTTGATAAATGTCATCATAATGACATTAAAGTGTTACTAAAAAAAGTGTAAATACCATTTATGAAAAATTGAATTTTAAAATCAGATTTTAAAATCATTTATTTCTAAAATTGACATATTAAACAATTTAATAGTTATAATAAATTAAATGATTATCTCATAATCATTTATTTAAATCATTTTGTGTATGACACTTATACACTAAGTCTGAAGGCACATAAATAATCAAGGATAAATAAGATAATTATCAATATGTGATTGAAATCAAAGCAATTTGATAAATGAATAATGCATTTTTTATTTCATAACAAATAATTATGTTTATATTACATGAAGTTTTAGGGCATATATCCCAACAATCTCCAAATTGCACTAGAGAAAATGGGAAATGTAACATAATCATATACCCTTGAGGTGACCTTCAAACACTTTAGCCGACAAGGTCTTTGTAAACGGACCAATCAGGTTCTCTGCGGATGTAATCTTCATGACATAAATGTCTCATCTCTGCACTATCTCCCTGATGAGATTATATTTTCTTTCTATATGATTTCCTCTTTTGTAGCTTCTTGGTTCTTTGGAATTTGCCACTGCATCACTATTATCGCAATAAAGTGTGAGTGGTATATCCATATCTGGAATAACTTCCAGATCTCCCAAGAATTTTCGGAGCCAGACTACTTTCGTAAGCTGCGACATACTCAGCCTCCATGGTGGAGTCAGCAATACAAGATTGATTTATGCTCCTCCACACAATGGCCCCACCACCTAGGGTAAACACTGATCTTGATGTTGATTTCCTAGAATCGACATATATCAAAAAAATTAGAGTCCTTATACCCCATGAGGATCACGTCCTCACCCGAATATACAAGCATACAATTTCTCGTTCTCTTAAGATAATTGAGAATATGTTTCACAGCCACCCAATGATCTAATCTTGGGTTAGACTGAAACCTAATAACTAGTGCCACTGTAAAATATATGTATAGTCTTGTGTATAACATAGCATACATGAGACTACCAATTGCTGAGGAATATGAGATATGTCTCATTTCCTCAACTTCTTGAGGTGTCTTAGGAGACTGCGTATTTGATAAATGAATTCCATGTCGATAAGGAAAATTGCCATTCTTGGAATTCTGCATCCCAAATCGCATAATGATCTTGTTGATATAGGATACCTGAGACATAGCTAATTGTCATCTTTTACGATCCCGAAGAATCTGGATCTCAAGTACATAACTGGCCTCTCCCAAATCTTTCATTTGGAATTGATTAGCTAGCTAGGATTTCACATCCGATAATATTCTTACATGATTCCCAATGAGTAAAATATCATCGACGTACAAAATGAGAAAAACCACATTTATGACAATGACGCGCTAGTATTCACAAGGTTCATCGACGTTCTACTCAAAATTATAAGACTTTATCATGGTCTCAAATCTTATGTTCTAAGATCAAGATGCATGTTTAAGTCCATAAATGGACCTTTGCAGCTTGCAAACCTTTTTCCTCAGGCCTTGGGCTATGAACCCATCTGGTTGTACCATATAGATACACTCATCAAGATTGCCATTTAAGAATGCAGTCTTGAAGTCCATTTGCAAAATCTCATAGTCATAATATGTGGTAATGGAGAGAATAGTGTAGATGGATTTGAGCATGGTTACTGGCAATAAAGTCTCATCATAGTCAACTCTCTCTTTCTAGGTATAACTGTTGGCCACTAGCCTAGCCTTGAAGGTCTGTATCTTCCAATCTTCTCCCCTCTTTCTCTTGTAGATCCACTTACAACCTATGGGTTTTACTCTATCAGGTTGGTCTACAAGTTCCCAGACTGAGTTAGAGTACATTGACTCTATTTCAAGGTTCATGGTTTTGACCAATTCCTTTTTATCAAAATCGTCCATTGCACTATGATAGGTCAATAGATCATCTACACAATCACTGGATACGACAACTTGTGCCTCTCTAACTCCTAGATAGCGATCAGGTTGTCGTACAACCCTCCCATTGCGTCTAGGTGGTAGATCATTTTGACATACTTACATCTGTCGCTCAGATATCGAAGGTGCTATTTTTCTATCAATTGTTATTGACGAATGGTGTGCTAATCGAACCTGCTAGTAACTCCTCGAGTAACACTTTACTTCGAGGTTTGAACTCTCTAATATAGTCATCCTTAAGAAAAATAGTGTTTGTCAACACAAACACTTTATTATCTTCTGGACTGTAAAAGAACCGACCCCTAGTCTCATTTGGATAGTCTACAAATAGACACACTTGAGAATATGGCACCAACTTTGAGAGAATTGGACTCTTTTTTTTATTCTTGATTCTTTCGTATCTGGCAGTTAGTCTTATTCTTCATCACATGTGCTTGACACCCTCATATGTGGAAATGTCATAAACTAGCTTTATAATCACTCCACAACTCTGAAGAAGTCTTAGGAACAGACTTAGATGGAACTACATTAAGGATATACATTGATGTTTGCAATGCATATCCCCAGAATGAACTAGGAAGTGAACTGTAACTAAACATAGATCTCATCATGTCTAGTGGGGTTCGATTTCTCCTCTATGCAACACCATTCTGCTGTGGTGTTCCAAGTGTTATGAGCTGGGATACAATCCCATCCTCAACCAAGAATTCCTCGAAATCACTATCAAGGTATTCTCTTATGTGATCCGATCGTAGAGTTTTGATCGTTTTACCTAATTGGTTCTCAACCTCAGCATGATACTCTTGTAAGGAACCTAGGACACAACTTATCTCCACATTGGTATGATATTGTCCACTTTGGGCCTAAGCCCTCATGGATTTGCTCTTGGGTTATACCCAAAAGGCCTCATACCAATGAAGATACATGTCCATCCTTATATGCCCATGATCTTCCCCATTTCTAACCAATATGGGACTTTGAGACTTTGTTTGACCCAACAATCCTCCCCTCGAACAAAGGACCACAAAGGACAACTGAGCCTCCCCTCAAACGATCATTCATCCGTCCACTCCATGAAGACCAGAGCACACCGCTTGTCTAACCGAGCACTCACGGATCACGATCGGGGCTCACCACCTTTGTTCGGTATTCCGAGGATTCATCCACATGGCTAACTCCGGGGCATGGCTCTGATACCACTGTAAGGAACCTAGGACACAACTTATCTCCACATTGGTATGATATTGTCCACTTTGGGCCTAAGCCCTCATGGATTTGCTCTTGGGTTATACCCAAAAAGCCTCATACCAATGAAGATACATGTCCATCCTTATATGCCCATGATCTTCCCCATTTCTAACCAATATGGGACTTTGAGACTTTGTTTGACCCAACAACTCTTTGAACTTTTCAAAGGTATCTGACATGTGCTGCATTAGGTAAACGTACCCATATCTAGAATAATCGTCAATGCATATGACAAAGTATTCATAACCTCATCGGACTCTTACATTCATCTGTCTGTAAACGTCCGAATGTATTAGCTCAAGTGGTTGACTGACTCTCATATCATTTCCAGTATAAGTGGGTGGCTGCAACTTGGGTGATCTTTCATCTCGAGCATAGGTATCTAAAGCTTCATGGCTGACTGTTCTGATTACCAACCTATAAAACTAGCAAATTGTTATGGTGTGAGTTATAAAACTCAGTAAATAACCACGCACATATAATAAAGGTAAGAATAATTTGAAAATAGTATATATATATAATATTTATGTGTATATGGTTATCTATCAGAAAACCTTAAACTTTATTTTATTCTTTACGCTCTCTAAATACACAATTTTCTGTAAATACTTACATAAACCGATCCACATTCAAATTACATATACATATTTAGAAACGTACCTTGCATAGGTTTCCAAATTTTATTCATAACAATCATACCATAACCCAAATAAAGATATATTAATACACACACACACATATGTCAAGGACAAATGAGAGAACAACCCAAGCATAATTTCACAAAATGTACACTGATACAATCAAACAAAGCTCGTACGAGACTCATTACCTATTTTAGAATAGGTATGAGATGAATTCCATTCGAACGAATATCCTAACCAAAACTACTAGGAAATGTGTCAAATCACCAACCAAACTAACTATACACACATAATCAATACTAATTGATGTGATACCTATTCGCTCTGTTTGTTAGGCCAAGTTAACTTGAAGTTGTGGCTGATTGCATGGCTTGGTCAGATTGGTGTATTTGGACCTTTTTTGGTGGATTTGGAAGATTCCTTGTGTTCTAGAGTTTGGTCCATGCATGAGACTTTATATGAAGGCTTTATTATGTCTAAGGCAAGAATGGAATGGGTTTTGGACATGCATGGGCTGTCTTGATTGATTTCGGGCTTAATTTCCGAATGGTGCATCAGTAGTGGTGAGATTTGCGCAGTCTTCGTATTTTGGACGTACAATTCTCATCTGATGTCTGCTTTAGTGATTTTGGTTGCATTGGAATGAGGACTCATGGATCTACAACTTTGTAGTTTACATTAAAGTCCAATGCAGAATCTATCTTGGTCAAAATACAGAAGCCATTATCTATACAGTTTTTATGTTTCTTATTTTAAAGATTATGTGATGTTTAAGTGGTGGGCTGAACTTTAATTAAATTAGAAATCTCATGCACTAAATTTTAAAGTATTTTATTTGTTATTGTGTTTATTTTACTACGGTTTTATTATATTTGGGTAGAATTAGGGTTAGCCACCTATTTAAAGGGGCATTATTCATTGTAATTGATAATTAATTAAGAACATATTTTTTTACAAAACATAGTGACTTGTGTCATCTTGAGGGAGTGGATTCTTCCTTGGTTTTATGGAACAAAAGCTTATCAACGTGTTGCAAGCATTATGGCGTTGTATCGCTGTTCAAGATTCTCCAAAGAAATAAAGAACGATTCTTAAGGGCAAGGTTCCTTAATGGTTGAACTTGATCTTCGAAGGATTTTGTTCTTAAAAAAATCAAGATTCACGATTTTTGGGGCTTAGAACACATGGATGGCCATTATTCACTGCTACTCGTATTCTTAACTCCACTTGAAACCCCAAAGAGATTCCCATCTGGATTCACATTTGAAGAGTGACAAGAGGAGGCGAATGCGGTGACGTCCAAAGACGAAGGAATTCGATTCGGGTTTTATCATCTAGTTTCTTTCTTCAAACTCTAATGATGTCCATTATGTTCTTGACCATGCTTTCATTGTTTTTATATTTAGTCATGAACTAACTCTATTATTCTAAAGGATGATATAGCATATGTTTGAACCTATGTTTTAATTGCCAATTAATTGTTATAAAGTTTTGATTCAGTTTATTTATATTTTCTTGTGTTTAATGCTTCTAGTTTGTTGGCCAAAAATTAAGATGATACATGTTTAGAATCTATCTCTCGGGAGAGGGGATTTTGAATAGGATCTAGAGAATATAAATTAGGAGATTTTTAGAGTTCGGGAGAATCTATAATCCCTTTGAAGTCATTAACAAAGATTCACAAAGCTTAATGAGTTATTGATTACTAGATTTTTATAGGGATATCGAAGAAAGTAGTTAATAATATTTTCACTCGGCACTCAAGAGAGAGAGTTAGAATAATTTAGGATTCTTGACTTATAAACAACAAAATTGAGTAATAATTGATTGGCATAACAATTACATAAGGGATAGATAGGTGAAATCAGACTCTAAAATCTCTCTCATCTTGGCCTTTTCTAAATCAAATATTTTGATATCTTGTTTATTTAGTTATTAGTTCTAAATTAGTTTATTTTAAATTATTTCTAAATAAAGTTAAGTTTATCAATTATTGTACTTAGTGAGAATTTGATAACAATCCATGTGGGTTCGACACTCTTTACTTATCTTTTACTAAAATTGACACAGTATACTTACGGTACGATAATCTCGCAACAATTAGGCATTCAGGAACCAAGTCTTCTGGACGAAAATATCAGGCGTCTAATGTATGGGTCACACGCACATACCATACATTGTTCGAAATAGAACCATATCGACAGAGGGTAATAGGTCGGTCCACTACAGCTGGACAATACCATATACATGCATCACAGTTGTTTCAAAAACATAAAATAATAAAAATGTAATATGCACACTGTGGCAGAAATATATTATATCATAATATAAGCAAATTCAAATACATTTCATTCAAAATAAATCCTTTTAAAACTAACTTCTCAAAATATTTTTGTTAAAAACAAATAAACAAGTGTGTACATACTCACGTCAGACACATTATTAATACATATCAAATCCATCATCCATTGGTAAGTAACTCACAAATCACAAAAGATAACATGATATTATATGCTAGTTCAAAATATGGTTATACCCATATATTTCTTATAGAAACAAACAAGCAAACAAATAATTCATACATCAAGTATTCATTACATGGAATACTTACATGGCTACATGAACATCCTTTATCCTAGTCAGATCTGTCAAAACAAATGGTGGAAAATGATTAGAATCGTCATTACGTGGAATTCTCGACTAACTATAACAAACTTCTGAATCTTCCAATAATTTCAGTCTCATACTCTTATAACATCAGACTCTATAAATTCATAATATCAAAATCACTTTCTGACCTAAAACTCGAAAATCCCCCAAAAAAACCGAAAGTGTTATGAACAGATCCGAAATATTTCGGATCTTTCTGATTCATTCCAAAATCATTCATATACTCTTAATACATTATGATATACCATTCCATGACAACCAGATAACTTAAATCCTCAAAATATATGTTTTCAGAAAATCTTCCATAAAAGCTTCCGATAACGCTACGGAATGATCCTAGACCCTTCAAAATTTTATGAAACCATCTAAACATTATCATATCATCATAATTAACTCATATCTAACATTTCATTCATCAAATCACAGACACGAGCGAAATTCGATTTTACTGAAAACTCAAAAATCCTACAGGATCGATCCAATTCATTACAATTTCACTCGAATTCTACTGACAGCACATATTTAATACCCTCTAGCACAATTAACTCAATACAGATCAAAACATAACTCTTTAATTAACTTGAAAAATATTGAATTTTACCGAGATGTCTTACCGAGATTTTGAGGGCATATTCTGACTCCCAATACTCCAAAGAACGCTTTGGAATCAGCGAAATTCGAAATGAGAAATGAGATGAGTCAGACTTTTATGAGTCGGTTTCATTTAGTAATCAAGTTATTATTTGTTTGGGAGAAGATCGTTGAGACCATTTTGGCAAGGCCCATCTCCAGGATCTCTATTGCGACCCTCTCAGCCAGGTTCGAATATTATGATATTTGAAATTCAAAAAGACAATTTATTTCTGCCATTTTTCTATCAAAAATGACATAAATAAAAGAGCGAATGTTTGGGAGAAAATTACTGTGTATTTGTATTTGATACATAATACGATTAGATACACATTAATTATTCGTCAAATGAGATTTTGACACATGCCATAAATATATGTATTTGTTATTTATTGTAAATAAAAATACATATATAATAATAATTATATTAATTGATTATTTGGATATTTAATTATTAAATATTTGAATAATTAATTAATTAATTTTTTTCATAAATGTAATGAAATTTATTTAGTTATTATTGGAATAATTGGCATGAATTAATTAAACTTAAGGTGTACAATTTTGATTGGATATCATAATGTTTATTTATAATTTAATTAGATAAAATTGTCAAAATCCCAAATATACCCCTAAAAGTCAGCTAAAGTGATTTAAAAAAGGAAAATTGTTTTCTTCTTCATGGAACCCTATCCCTTGGCCGAAACTTAGATAAACAAAAGCTCTCAAATGGTGTTTGAAGAAACAAGAAAAAAAAGGAAGAAAATCAAGAAAAAGCTTTAAGGATTTTAGGAATTAAAGGTAATTCTATATCCATTTGAGCTTGAAATCATGTTTCTTGTTTTCTTGATGATCTAGTAAGATTCTAGGGTTTCTTTTTCTTAAGAATTTGGGGCTTTTGGTTTTGGTGGATGGATATGGAAATATAGGTGCATGTGTGAAGTGTATTGGATGGAATTAGTGTAATTTTTATCCAAATTGTTCATTTGATGAAATATTTCCATTCTAGAGTGTTATGACCACTCTTGTAATGCCTAGAATTGTTCTTGGGTTGTTCATATATGGTGACTTGAATTGGTGTTTTGATTAATTGATTTAATCTTGAAAAAATGGATTTAAAGCATGAAAAATCATTAACTTCGGTTCTGGATCAGATCTATGCAAAATGGAAATTTTATGATGAAAATAATGTATTATGAATGTATTGGATGTGTTTTGGGTGTTGGAACAATTGCCGGAAAGTGTTTCGGAGTTGAAATAAGCGAAAACGGTGTTACCGGGTGACATTTGAGCCAACCGGGTGATGGCTGCCCAAACAGTGAATTTTTCACTGTTCGGGCAGCCAATGAACTGCCCTAATACTATTGGAGCTGACCTGGGCAGTCCCCATAAGTGTTGGGTGGTCGGTTCGGTCAAAAATACATTTTGCGTCATTTTGCGAAAAAATATTTTTCGTAAAAGTTTCGCGACGTTTCATACATATTTATGTCGTTATTTGATATCTAATAAATATGTTTAGGTGAGATATGATTAAATTATTCATATTAGATATTGAATAATTTATTCGATAATTTAAAAAGTTTAGATTATGATTTCGCCCGAATCGCACTTCCGCTGTGCCCATCGCCCGAAACCCCAACAAAAATGGTATCAGAGCAGGTCTGATGCTTCGTCCATTACATTATTCATGCTTGATATTTGATATTTAATTCAATTTTAATGTTCGTACATGCATGTTATCTAGATATGTTTCTTCACTTTTTGGTTCTACGCTAACGAAAATGTAATGGATATTTAATTGTTAAATTAAGTTATATTTTCTATAGGTAGAATTGAATTCTTTAGAACATGATTTAGATTAAAATTCTGCATTTGTTGTAGAGTACAGCTTCCTGAGGAAAATCCCCACTTAAAATAAGGTTGTAAAGTGACGTGTATTTGATACATGTTTCTTGGTCCGTCTTGTCAGTACGGTTTATGGGTATCTTTGTATAACTGCATCTGAGATCGTGCCAATGCTGTGAGGGTGTAGGTTATTTTATCCATGCCGGTTGTATATTTATACTAGACAAATTCAAGTGAAAGTGGAAATCCCGAACATGCCAAAGCTGTCAGGACTACATCGGTAGCTTGAGTTTGTCATTGACAAGTGAAGCCTTGATACGCCTCCTTTTGAACGTGCCAAAGCTGTCATAACGAGAAACGGTCAGGACCAAAATTAGGAGTCACTGGTGAGTGATTGACAATGGGTTTTCTACCTAATGAATATATATATGTGAGATCGTGCCAAAGTTGTGAGTCAAAATATATTCATGGGATCCTACTCTCACTATGGAATTCGATTTATTTATCAAATTCTCGTTGTCCGTTGGGGATTACGGTATTACGTAAAGTAGTGGGAGACACTACTGGGTTAAAAATCCATAACTTAAGTAGTGTGTGATTTTATGGAAAATTCCTGCTTCGTTTTCCTTTTATTTTATATTGTTTATAGATTTATACTTCTAATCCACTGCATATCATATTACTTGAATAGGTTTTCTGACTATACTTATGGTTGCGTTATTATAGAATAGGTTCTAGAAAGACGGTAGACTTAGATATTGTTAGATTAGTTCAAAAAATCGGGAACTGTTGTTCCGATTTTCTTGAAAAATCAAGATGGTTAGTGACTTAGTTACTAAGTCACGATTAGTAATCTAATAGGATATCTGTTTTTGGATATAGTTATCTAGAAAGAACAGTTTCTTATGCAGTAAGAATTGACTTGAATAGTTCATGTCTCGAAATTCTTGATTGGCATTAAGAAAACCTTGTTAGTATTTGTTTATCTTATAATGACTTTTCTTGGCTTTAGTGACTTTTAGAAGTCACGTGTTTGACACAGTTTGCTAATCAATCATTTGCAATTGTTGTGAATAATTCAACGTAAATTATAAAGCTTAAGAAATGAGATGTGTATAATTGTGTATAGAGAATATTGATTCTCGCAATACGACAACTGTAAGTATTGGATACCAGATCTCTCGTCTAGTTATTTAAAATAATGTTTAATAATTGTTTTGATATTTGATATAAGAACTTGTGACTATTGGATAGTTACTTATTCTGTATAAATAGTTGTTACGTATTTTAATACGACTAGTAGTGTCATTGATGAAAGGATAAACATTAAGAAAAATATTTGGTAAAATAAATAACTTAGAACTGTGATTTATGAGATTTTATCATAAAAGCATTAGATGGTTATTCTGTATGGTAAAGGATGGTCTGATACGAGATCACACCATATATTCTTATCCATTTAATGAATATTGTATTCAGGATGTGATTAAATCGCATTTAACCAATGATCGTCATTGGACCACAAGATTTATTAGACTAATACATTGGATGTATGTAGTTTAATGAAATAGAAATTACCTTAGATAGTTTTCTTTATTCTGTAACTTTGTTGATAAATTGTCATGACTTAGTTCCGAGTTTCAGAAAGAATATATATTGAACGTCTTGAATGGTTCGAGAACTTTCAATATGTTTATGATGAAACTGTTGGGGTTGGTGCTCAGAGCGCCAATTCCCGGTTGTATTTCTTTTGAATACTTCTGTAAAACATTATTATTATGAATAATATATGCAGTTTCTATAATATAATGTATCTTTTTATATGGTAAAGACGTAATGACCTTAGAATGATTAGTCATGGTACTGTTGCAAAAGTGTCGCAACTGACATTGAGTAGTATCATGACGTTGTCATTCTCAGACAGTTCCTGGTCGAGGTTTACACTACTTGGTCAGTAAAGTAAACCTGTTGAGACCAATACATGTCGTATACTGGAATATATGATTCCAATGGTTTCTCAATGAACCATTAGTCTTGGAGACTAGTATAAACGTGTGGGTGTTTATAGCGGATAAACACTGAACGACTCACCGAAGATTCTTAATGGATGGTACACCAACTTCAATAAGAATCTTCTCGGGTTGAGTAGCACTTGTGATTCTTAGACTTGAGATGCCACTGTGGGCACATGAGACATCTTCTACACTTAGATGGCAGTCACGTCACCGATCTATTTAGATCAGACCTCCGCATGTTCGTTGGGTGTAGATAGATCCTCAGGGTGTCCTATGTGTATCAAGAAAGGATCCGTCAGTTCTGTGTACCAGAGCATAGGTAGTCCATATGATTAGAAATCAGATAAAACCATGGGCCCGTGTTAAAGTTTAGAAGCTAGTTCTAAACATTCTTTTAGAGATTTCTAATAGAATAGTCGACTGGATAATCCTTATAGAGAATTGACGTTTACATCTATATCTTTGGGATTTATCTGGATACCTGTGACGAAGGAATTATACATTTGCCTTGACCTCGACCTGTATGATTCAGCGAGTTTATTCGTGATCGTCATAATTTACGGGTGGATAAATTATGGACACGAAATTGGATTTCGTGACGGATATACCTGAATCTAGAGAGTCTCAATAATGAAACATACTCGTAGAGCACTAGAGCAACATTTATAAATAATATTGATTATTTATAAAGTCGTTTAAAGGTTAAACGCAAGATACATGCTAAAGGGACCCGATAGTCATTTGCTTAATTATTGTGTATTTACATTTAATACTTGATTAATTTAAATACACATTAATTAATAGTCAAATTGAGATATTTGACTAATATCCTAAATGAATATATGTATTTGATATTTAATGTAAATATTATACATATATTTAATATATTTGTATTTAATTAATTAATTAATTAATTAATTGTTAAATGTTTAAATTAATTAAAATATAAATATCTTAACATTTGGATATTTGGATTAAATGATTTAGTTGCCTTTGTTGACTTAATTAAAATATCTATAAAGTGTTATTAGATATTTAAATCAAGTTGATCAAATGAAAATCAAATGAAGATGAAATTAATATTCTTGTATATGCCTTCACCAAATTCGGCCAAGGCCTTTGTGAATCAAGTATATATTGTTTTTTATTTCATTTGGTAAATAACCTAATACACTTTCTAACCTAAACTCCATTAAAGAAAACAAAAGAAGCTAGAGAGGAAGAAAGGAAAAACAAAGGAAAAGGCTTGGATTTAGTAAGTTTTCTTAACTTGCTATTAGAGAGGAAGTTGTTCCTTATGTTCTAGGCTAATTCTTGTGATGTTATCATGTTGTTCTTTTCTTTATTCTTTGTGTTTTTGAAGAATGGAAGTTTGGTGAAAGTGTTGAGCATGTATAATGATGGAAGCTTGTGACTAGTGTAGTTATAAGTATTCTTTTAAGGTTTTGGAAACTTTGTTGCTAATCTAGAGTTGTTGACCCACTCTTAGATGACCTAGATTTGATCTAGAGTTGTTTCATTGTGTTGAGACTTTGGTTGGATGGAAGAATGATGATTGAAGTAATTGATTTAACCAATTTGGTCTAATTTGTCCAATTTGAAGAAATTGAAAAATTAGGGTTTAAGACCTCAACCAAATTTGGGGCTTTTCATTTATGTTGTGTATAAGGATGTGTATATGATGCATATAAAGTTTCATGTTGATTGGATTTCATTTGGATGTGTCTTGAAGCATGGAATTGAAAAATGCACAATCCCCCCCCCCCTTTGGAGGCTCTCAGCCAAATAAACAAAATTGGGGATTTTTGTTGCTTTTGGTGTTTTGATGTTTTGAACATGCTAAGTTCATCTTAGAAATGATTTAGAATCATTCAAAATTGATTTGATCAATTTCGGACCAAAATGAACAAAATACCAAGTGTAAGGGCAATTCGGTAAATTCACTTAAATATGATTTATTGAATTTTTATTTCATTATTGGATAATTAAATAAATATGTTTATTTAATTAATCCGAGAAAAAGTTTTGAAATCGGAAAATTTAATTTTCCATCGTTTCCGCTGCGTTACCGGATTTAGCCCCTAAAACCCCTACAGAAACACGGATAGAATATTTTGAATGGTTCAAATATATTTTATTTAAAGTGTTAAAAACTATAATTTTAAAATTCATTGTGAGTTTTTGAATTGTTCGAATATGTTTGATATGATCAAACACATGAATTTAAGACAATTAGTTCCAAATTTATTTAATGAATGTGATTCTTACTCAATATTAAACTCCCACGATTCCAACTTGATGGGATTGGTCAGTGGGAGTAATTGAATCTTATATGATTTGATTCGTTGTTATTAAGTGTAACCAAATTGGTTTTCAATACTCTTGGGGTTATGCTCCAGTAACACTAATTCATCTCTTTAATTAAGGTTTCATTTGTTTCTACAATTACATATATGATATGTATAGTAGAAAATTTGAATCTTGAAAAATTTGAGATTTGAATCTTTCTTTTGTATAATGGTTATATAATTGAAAGTACTTGCGCCTCGGAGGTACAAGTAAAAGTTTATCATTTATTCTATTTAATAGAATATTATATTTTATTTGATAGAATATCTTTTCTACGATCCCGATGTTGGACAGTTATGGCCCATAGCATCACTATTTGTTCAGATCATGGTGTTGTTGTACAAATTAACTATGTGACAAAGGAAATTGATCTTCTGTCATTTGTAATTAGATTACCAAGATATATAAATGATAAAAGGTCCATATGATTAGTTCCAGATTGAGATGATATGAGACAATATCAATCCACGAAGGTTTAATCATTAAATATCCCTAGTCGTAGTATTATGGAGATTGGACATCTATAATGCGGAATAGACTAGTATTACACTTGTGCACGTTGTGGGAGCATAATGGCATAGTTCTCATATATTTGGGTATAGGATACTCATGCAAGTGTAATAGGAGGTTGTGTTTACCGATGGTACGGAAACAGCTTCGCTCTAGATAGACCCCTCGGAATTCCATTGGTAGTATGACTATGTGTCTATGGAAGTCCGAATCAGGGTAGGTGTATTTGGTCTTAACATGAGACTTGCACCGCTAATACTTGCGACAATTAATATACTTTGGTTTTGGTCGTCCAGGGCTTTAACAGGTTCTGTGTACGCCTCTTCTGGGTATATTGAGAATCGTAGTGTATTGTGTGTGATGTCGAGATGGAATTATCACTCCAGTCATAGTGGAGATGATGATCACGTAGGATACGGAACTTGTTCTCTTATATGCTGCAGCTATCGGGATATTATGACTAGGTCATGTTTATCCGATTATAGAGACTAGTTACCAGATATCTGATATGTGCTTCGTACGGGGCAGACACAATTCCAGCCTCAGGCCTTGCACGTGACATCCGATGCTGGATCGAAATACGCAATACTACGTATACTACGTATGATATAGATGACATATTCCAGTAAGAATATTTCTGGAGAATTGGGTAGGCATGATGCTTTGCTAGAAGCCAACCATGTCTTGTAAATCGGTAAAAACGTAGTACTAGGTACGTACGTGTTCGGATTGTCCGACGACCGGCTTTACTGCCAACATATCTGGGGATCTCATGGGTCGCTTGCCGAAGATTCACCGATGACGTATGACTCGCACTTTATTAATATGGGATTAATTAGATGAGAGAGAAAATTAATCTGGGATTAATTGCGGAGATATTTTATCTGGGATAAAATATTTTTTAAAAGAGAGAGAATGATTAATTTGGAATTAATCGATAAAATAATATATTCGATATATTATACGAAATTGGACTTCGACGCGAAATTAAAATTAGATTTTAATTCGGGCGAACGAGTTAATTTAGAATTAATTTGTTATCGACGTGAATAGTAATTTTACTAGGCAAAGTTATTTAATTAAATTAGATTTAATTACGGAGCAATGGAAAATTCGTTAATTCGGAATTAGCGAACCCGAGCCCGGGAGTGTTTGCGGGCCCACTCGCATTTGGAATTCAAGTGCGGCCCACAAGCCACATCAAGCGTCAAATCACTAGTCAATCAAGTGATGGAAGTCACATCACTAGTCACTTTTGATGTGAATAGTTGATGGAAGTTGAATGCATTTAATGCATTTCTTACCTCCAAAATTATTTAGCTTTTTTGAAAAGCTTTGACCAAAATTTTGGTATATGTTTTTAGAAAACATTTACACAAAATAAGACATCATTCTCTCTCTCGCTCTTCTCCCTAAGAATTCGGCCAAGGGCCAAATGCTTCTCTCCCAATTTTGCTTGCCAAAACTGTGAGCAAGAACAAGTGAAATGGAAAATTTGTGGCAAGTTTTCCAATGCTAGCACATGAAGGGTCATCCTAAGGTGATAGGCAACTAATTTCATGAGCATGGAATCATAAAATAAAGCTTGGAGCTTGGAGATTCATCCATGGAGGTTGACCGAAAATTGAAGCACATCCAATGAGCAAAACCGAGAGCTTCATGGAGCAATGTAAGTATGATTCAGCCATATTTCATTGTTGTATTCACATGTGTTTCTTGCTTGAATTGATCCTTGGGACTTAATAGAAACCCAACACCCGAGTGATAAAATTGTTTTGTTACTTGGTGGTTAACATTGGACGTTAACGATTGCAGAAAATATTTGGCTTTTTGAAGTCAAATGTGAGAGTGATAAATTGTAATGGAACTGCATAATTAATAAGATGAAAAGACCCTTAGACAACTTCCGTATAAGTTTAATAGGATGTCAGAATCATTTGCAAAGTATTTGATACTTAATGATTCTGTTATTTTCTTATCAAAGAAAATTATTCTATAACTTATAGTGGGAGCGATATTTGATATCGATTTCGGAAATTACCATGGAACCATAGATCTAAAATTGTTCTAGCTTACTACGATCAAGTTTTGAACTTGATTAGGCTTACGTTATGAATAGTCCATAAATGTGCAAATTATTTGCGCAGCAAAAGCAAATTGAGCTTGATAAAGGTTCGACATTTATTGTATGACAATGAGAAAGGTTATGCTCAATAGTCTATTGTAGATTTTGAGAAAACTTGTCTCTAGTCGCACTAATTGAACAATTAAAATTCTGTTGGTTAATATAGATATTAAACTATGTATTTTGGCTAAAGAATGCAAAGTGGCGTTCTTGAGTGATTTCTTCGAATGAGAAATCTGTCGTGATTTCTTTGTTTGAAGAGTTCATTCTAGAATGGCCCTAGAGTTTGTATTCTGCTAAGATTATAGTTTGATATACTAGCTTATGGAGCCTATTGTAGACTGAGATAAGCTTTCCAGAAATCTGTGTTCTCTGATTTTGATATCAATCAAATTGTCTGGTTTTATCGAAGTATAGAGAATACGTATTGGTCAGTAGGGTCAGTGGGAGCGTACAAATTTCTTTCTAGTATTATATATCCTAAGTCTTCTTTTCCCCGTGAAAGCAGTGGGAGTAGTCTCTGTTATATTTGATATAAAGTTTTATATAAGATATAAAACTAAGAGACTTGTGAGAGCTCCCATTAGTCGCGTATTAGATATGATCTAGTAAAGGACACAGTAAGACTATTTGTATTACAGTTAGTATAACTGTTTGACAGTTAACGTGTCTTTTATGTATATAGTATTCATCTTTCGTAAATGATGATTCCTTTGTCGAAAGATAGATTGATTGGAATGTCTAGTCAATCTCACACATCATAGGATGATGGCGTAATGAATACTATATTATATGCGATTAAAGATATCAATTTAATTGTAATTGTTACGAATTATTTTGATATGTTGTAGACCATAAGATGTGTCTTGAAACATGTTCTTTGTGATCTTTGAGATATTAAGAATGAGTTTCTTGTTCATGGAGAATTTAGTATGCAACCATAAGGTCAGATTAGTTTTGATTATAATTATGACATTAGATGGTTTATGTCATATGTCAGAAAAGATGCAGTGGGAGTGTCACCGTTGATTCTACTGAATCAGTAGAATCAGTTGCAACTTTTGAAGTATTAACTTATGAAGTTATATAGTGACCTTATAGATTAGAAGTTTTCATATTAGTTTTGTGCTTACGGTTGTCTTATAGTATTTTGGATTTGATCCATACATACTTAGACAACTCAACAGCTATAGCACAAAATTGATATAGCATCAGAGTCATATTGATGTAGAATTTGGATTCTGCAGAATATGAATGATGATGGCTAAGGAAAACGGTTGAGTTTGTTGGACAGACTCGATTTGTTAAGCGGGCTTACTTGTCGTTGCCTACCTCTTGAGTGCTAGGTGAGCTCTTGAGGGCCATGAGTATGTGATATACATTGAGATGTGTATATGATACCGTGGATTGGCACTAGAGCAAATGGGAGAAATTGTTAGGGTTGGTGCTCGGAGTTCCAATCCGGATCGTATTTATGTCTGATTCATAAATATGAGCAATTATATTTTCCATAATATTACTAATTTAATGGTAGCACCCTGGTCTTTTATACGTTTATTCGATCTGATTACAATTAGATCAAAACTAAATCTGGTTTAGTGATACATGTATATTAGACAAAGATCCTAGGATTTACAATATAGTGCGCAGTTACAACGTAGTTTGTAATTGACATTGGGAAGCGCACTATAAGATGTATATCCTTAAATAAAGTTCCTGGTCAAGATTTACTAACACGGGTCAGTTAGTAAAATCCGTTGAGACCAGTACATGTCGTATATCATGACTTGGTCTGATGGTTTATCCCAGTGAACCATGAGTCTCGGGAGACTCGTATAGACATGTAGGTGTTTATGTGATAAACACTGAATGACTCACTGAAGATTTCCTAATAGATGGTACACCAACGTCAATAGGAATCTTCTCGAGTTGAGCAAGCATAGTGGTCCTCTGACTTGAGATACCACAGTGGGATATATGAGTTATCCTCCACACTTTGATGGCAGTCATGTCACCGATCTATTCATGATCAGACCTCCGTCTGTTCGTTGGGTGTGGACTTATGCTCATGATATCCAGTGCATATCAAGATAGGATCCGGCAGTCATATGTACAGGGCATAGGCATCCTCACGTGTTTACGATCTAGTAAATCCATGGACGTGGTATAACTTCGGAAACTTATTCCGAGTGTTATTTAGAGATCGTAAATTGAAACTGGACTATATTATACCGAACATGTTTGACGTTTTTATCTATACCCCAGGTATAATATGGATGGCCTGTGACGGAGGGATTATACGTATGCAATGACCTCGACTTGCATAGTTTAGTGAGATAATTCGTGGTCGTCATAATTCATGAGTGGGTGAATTATGGACACGAAATTGGATATCGTGACAGATAAATCTAAACTTAGAGAGTCCCACAATATGAAGTGTACTCGTTGAGCACTTGGCCAACGCGATATGAATAATACGGATTATTCATAATACTTCACCGGATTAAATAAGTTAATTCGAATCGTTTAATCGGTTAAACGATAACACATGCTTTATGGGATTTTAGTCAATCGTAATTACTGTGTATTTGTATTTGATACATAATACGATTAGATACACATTAATTATTCTTCAAATGAGATTTTGACACATGCCATAAATATATGTATTTGTTATTTATTGTAAATAAAAATACATATATAATAATAATTGTATTAATTGATTATTTGGATATTTAATTGTTAAATATTTGAATAATTAATTAATTAATCTTTTTTCATAAATGTTATGAAATTTGTTTAGTTATTATTGGAACAAATGGTATGAATTAATTAAACTTAATGTCCGCAATTTTGATTGGATATCATAAGCTTAATTATAATTTAATTATATTAAATTATCAAAATCCCAAATATACCCCTAAAAGTCGGCTAAAGTGATTTAAAAAAGGAAAATTGTTTTCTTTTTCATGAAACCCTGTCCATTGGACAAAAATTAGATAAACAAAAGCTCTCAAATGGTGTTTGAAGAAACAAGAAGAAAAATCAAGAAAAAGCTTTAAGGATTTTAAGAATTTATGGTAATTCTATATCCCTTTGTGCTTGAAAGCATGTTTCTTATTTTCTTAATGATCTAGTAAGATTCTAGGGTTTCTTTTTCTTAAGAATTTGGGGCTTTTGGTTTTGGTTGATGGATATGGAAGTATAGGTGCATGTGTGAAGTGTATTGGATGGAATTAGTGTAATTTTTATCCAATTTGTTCATTTGATGACATGTTTCCATTCTAGAGTGTTCTGACCACTCTTGTAATGCCTAGAATTGTTCTTGGGTTGTTCATATGTGGTGACTTGAATTGGTGTTTTGATTAATTGATTAAATCCTGAAAAATTGGATTTAAAGCATGAAAAATCAGTAATTTCGGTTCTGGATCAGATCTATGCAAAATGGAAATTTGTGATGAAAATAATGTGTTATGAATGTATTGGATGTGTTTTGGGTGTTGGAAAAATTGTCGGAAAGTGTTTCGGAGTTGAAATAAGCAAAAACGGCGTTACCGGTTACTTTTGAGCCAACCGGGTGACGGCTACCCAAATAGTGAATTTGTCACTGTTCGGGAAGCCCATGAACTGCCCTAACACTATTGGGGCTGACATGGCCAGTCCCCAAAGTGTTGGGTGGTCGGTTCAGTCAAAAATGTGTTTTGCGTCATTTTGCGGAAAAATATTTTTCGTTAAAGTTTCACGACGTTTCATACATATTTATGTCGTTATCTGATATCAAATAAATAGGTTTAGGTTAGATATGAATAAATTATTCATATTAGATATTTAATAATTTATTCGATAATTTAAAAGTTTTAAATTACGATTTCGCCCGAACCGCGCTTCTGCTGTGCCCATACACTTCCAATTCATCATCCACAACCAAAAGCCCCAATATTTTTTTTTAGAATTCAAGGAACCCTAGAACTATTCCAAGAATTCAAGAAAGCATGAAACAAATTTTCAAGCTTGGGTTATGAAGATTACCTTTTAATCTCTTGATTTCTAAGCTTTTTCTTGAATTTTTCCTTCATTTCTTCTTTGATTCTTCAAACCAATTTGAGACCCATTTTCTTTTGAGGAGTTTCGGCTATATGGTGATGTTGAAGATGAAGAAAAATATTTTTTCCTTTAAATCTTCATATTGTCGACATATAGGGGCAATTTTGTCCATTTGAAAATTTAATCAAATTAAATTATAATAAACTTTATGTTATCTAATCAAATTTGCACACATAAAGTATAATAAATCATGCCATATAAACCAATAATAATTGGACAAATTTCATAACATTTATGGAAAAAGTTTAATTAATTAATCATTTAAATATTTAACAATTAAATATTCAAATAATCAATTAATATAATAATTATTATATATGTATTTTTATTTACCATAAATAACAAATACATATATTTATGGCATGTGTCAAATGCTTCATTTTGCGGAAAAACGTTTTTCGTAAAAGTTTCGCGATGTTTCATACATATTTATGTCGTTATTTGATATCGAATAAATAGGTTTAGGTGAGATATGAATAAATTATTCATATTAGATATTGAATAATTTATTCGGTAATTTAAAAGTTTTAAATTACGATTTCGCCCGAACCGCGCTTCCGCTGCACCCATCGCCCGAAACCCCAACAGCAGAGAGCTTCAGGATTTCCCATCAAGACCAAATTTCAGGGTCTCTTGTCAAAGTATGATTTCAGAGCCCTTCTTCAGAACCCGACTTCCAGACCTACCGCCAAAGTTTGGCCCCCGTCAGGGTCTGATGGTAAAACCTATCACCATAGTCTAACTCAGAGTCTGAATTCAGGGGCCCCCGATAGAATGTCCATATCAGGCTCAACTCCAACAAAGACAAGCACAACTCACACAAGGATTGAGCCCGAAATATTAGCCCCTTACATTTTCCTATAATCATTAAATCCAAGAAAATTCGCTCAACCAAACAAGTAAGAATGGGCCTAAGGAACAAGAGGTATGGAATCTTTGGAGGAAGAAGTATCCAACCATTTAATACCCTCGATGGACATCTCGATAATCAAGAACAAGATGATGAAGCAGATGGAAGACCAAATGACAGCCATGAAAAAGAAGTTTCAATAACAAATACGAGTCATGCAACAAGAGAACCAGACGCTCAAAGCCCATATCTAGGGAGTTGGCCCCCAGTATGGATAAAAAGAAGGAAGAAATGAGCCATCGTCGAGAACCCGTGCGAGGAGGGGTGATTGGAGAAGAACCACGATGAAAGACCCCGGGGAAAGAGCCACATCTAGATTGATGATGCAGATTCTGATGCAGATAATTTCGAAAATCAAGGCCAAACGTGAAGAGATGTGGAGCATAAAGGGAGAGGCAAAGACCTAGATACGAGTCGTAACAAAAGGACAATAACTGGAATGAGGAGTTTTTCGATGAGAAATTGATGATGGCAATAGCGAAAAGGATTGGGGGCATTCAGGTGCAGACCACAACGGATTTGGATGACCTAGTGATCATTGGGATGTTCACCTCCCCATTCCAGGAATGGATCGAAGAGGAGTTGAATCCCTGAGACTTCACCCCATCCAGCTTCGAAAAATACACCAAGATGTCAGACCCAGTCACTCACATGGTTCAGTTTCGATAGAGGCTCTCGCTGAAACTACCAATGAGGCTCTAATGTGCAAGAAGTTCGTCAACAACTATGCTGTCAATGCATTTTCTTGGTTCCTGAAATTACCAGAAAGGTCCATATGAGTTTCGAAGACCTAAGGTGAAGGTTTATTTAGCAATACCACGACAATTGTCCCACCGAAGTTACTATGGCGAACATACAGTTTGAGCAGAAGTACGGTGAACCCCTAGGCAATACTTAAAGAGGTTTTTTGACATGATGAACACGGTTAACAACCTAGACTCTAAGTTAACAGCAATCTTCTTTTTCAAAGGACTAGTCAATGGGTCCTACATTCATAAAGAGTTCCTGAAGGCACCTCTATATGACATGTCAGAGGTTCGGGCCAAAGCGGATGGTCTCTTAAAAGTGATGGAGAATAGTGTCAATATGTCCAAGGCTTCTGTAATTGCGGTAGCAGACCAAGGCCGTAATAGCAAAACCAGGAGTGAGCAGGGTTGGGACCCAAAGAAGAAAAGAGCACAAGGCAATAAGACGGAAGTTAGTGCCTCGGGGGACGTTGGGGAAATGGGGAGATATAAGTCAGAATCTAAACGATTCATGTGGAAGATGACGAAATGATATACGAGTTCACCCTGCCACAAGAGCAAATCTTCTATATGGTGAAGGATCAAGGTCTGCTGAAATGAGCCATATCTTGTAAAAGTGCTAGTAGAGTTCCGTGATAAGGGATTGTATTGCGAATTTCACAAAGATATATGATACACCACCGCCAGATGTAAAAATCTATACTAATAGCTAAAGGTGATCATGATGAAGGGCAAGCTACAAGAGTATCTAAAAGGGAAGAGCTAGTTGAGAGTCGGGGCCCTGTCGTGGGAAGTCAACTACCAACATCACCAAAGTCGAAGAGACGACCAATAGAGGTTTGAGGCAACGTCAAGTAGCGGGACCTATGGAAAGGAACCTACAAGCTCCAATGCAAGAAATAGAAAGGCAGTGCCTAAAACATGGAATGCACATATGCTTTAAAATATTAAATAAAATATTATTACCATTTGATTGAATAATATTCATTATGCCATTGACATTATCATAAACAAAAGAGTTCTAACATATGGAAGAAAACATGTCAGTACCTAGCCACCTCAAGAAGGAAACCGAAAAAATCCCTATCACGATCCGATGAGGAAAATGAAGACTTAGATGTATGGTAGAAAAATCCATCAGAGCATGAAGATCTAGAAATTCGGACCTAAAAAGGAAATGTATATCTGGGTCTGACGAGGAAAAAGAAAGACTCTGATGTATGGCAAAAAAATCCATCAGAGCACGAAGTTTCAGAACGTTAGACCCTAAAGAGGGAATGCCTATCAAGGTCTAACGAGAAAAATGAAAACTCTCATGTATGGTAGAAAAACCCATCAAAGCATGAAAATCCAAAAAGTCAGACCCTAAAGAGAAAATGCTTATCAGGGTCTGACAAGGAAAAAGAAAGACTGTGATATATGATAGAAAAACCCATCAGAGTACGAAGTTTCAGTACGTCAGACCCTAAAAAGGGAATGTCTATCAGGGTCTGACGAGGAAAATGAAGACTCTGATGTATAGTAAAAAAAACCCCATTAGAGCATAAAGATCTAGAAAGTCATACCTTAAAGAGGAAATGCCTATTAGGGTCTGATAAGGAAAAAGAGAATCTAACGCATGGCTGATGAGCGGAAAATATATCAATATTTACCGCCCCTTTTACTTAATATTTTGTTTAGTTTCTCGGGTTTGATAAATGTTTTGATGTGTTTTAGTTTATTTTGCAGATAAAATAATATTGGGACTCAATGAAATCATTTAAGATTAAATTTGGGTCAAATAAGGGTAAAAAATTGGACTTGACATATTAATTTTGGAGATTGGAAACTTGAAAGGGCGTTCTAACGAAGTGCAGTTTCGGAAATTCTAGTTTTCCGCAACTGTCATTTTTTGGCCATAACTTTTTATTTTGATATCAGATTGAGGTGATTCAAGTTTCAGATTAAAAAAGACTCAAATATATACAAATTTGAAGAACAAAATAATTTCGAATTCTGAAGATTTCATGACCGAAATTGATGAAACATCCAGAAGTGTGTTATGCATAATTATTAAAGTCATTTTCAAAGCAAAAAAATAAATAAATAAATAAAAATAAAAATAGTCAAACTCCCACCAAACATGATAGCAATTAATAATGGATTTGGTGGAATAATTAGTGGAGCAATTAGTGAAGCAATTAGTGGAGCAATTAATAATGGATTTGGTGGAGCATTTAATAATGGATTTGGTTGAGGCAAAATTTTACCTATAAATACCAAGTCATTTCATTTGTAAATTCATACTTTTTTCTTTGAATTCCTTAAGAATAACTAAGAAGATTGTATCTTGTTTGTTTATTTACAGCTTTCAGTAATTAATTTCCGCTTTCGCACATTATTTTCTTTACTTTTCAGTTTTTACTTTCGCAATTTACTTTTACGCACAATACTTTTCTTTCTTTACTTTTTCAGTTTTTACTTTTCAAGCAATGAGGAGGTAATTCCTCATTGCTGGGGTAAAAGGTAAAGCTTTTATTATTGCTATTTATATTAATCTCCCCTAATTATAATATAATAATTATTTAAAATCTTACTTAACGATGATACCGCCATATTGGTCGGTTGGTAATTAATTATAAATTGGTTTTAACCTGACTAAGCATGGATATCGCCTGGTTGGTCGGTTGGTAATTAATTATTAATTTGACTTAATCAGGATACCGCCTATATGTCTGGTTGATAATTATCACAAAAAGTTAATATATTATATTAATGGAGATATCTAAAGTAGTAGTAATAAAAGTGGACTCTTTTACCTCAGCATTTTCTTTATTTTACTTTTACTTTATTTATTTTCAGCATTTACTTTCCGGTAATTTACTTTCCAGTAATTTAATTTACAGCATTTACTTTATGTCTTTTCTTTTATTTAAGTTTTTACTACACGTAAATATGTGTCGTAACTAAGCCATTTATATGGGGTTATGATGAAATCCAATATCATCGGTTTATAAGGGGTTAAATTACAGTTTGGGTAATATAAAGGTTTATTTATTGAGCCTTAATCCTAATGCTTTTTATTAACTGGCCATTAATAAAATTGAACTGGTAAATTTAAAAAGAACTTGGAAAAGAGATTTTAGGTTAAAGACCTTAGACTCAATAGCCCACGATCTTCCTTGATGATAGATAACCCTTTAATAGATTTCCTTACAAGATAGGAATATACCTGTCGGGGGGGGGTAGCCATAATTGGAACTTAATCTTAATGAATTCAGATTACTTGGTTAACATAGGAATATGATTAATTGGGTTATAATGGGTATTTGTATTTGACTATCGGAAGAGGCTTTTACATAATTTCGTGTTCCAGGTTAATAAACCAATATATTACACAAACGGAAAATAACCACTTCATCTTTTAAAAAAGATATTGGAATGATTCACAACCCTGGATAGTTTTATAAATTTGAATTTTCTTTAATCTACTTTCAAGCAATTTATTTACTTGTTTTAATTTTAAAGTCACCACCCAATCAAACAATCAATCCATTAGATACTTGTAAACATTTAACTTCATAAATTGATAACAAAAGGTTTTAAGTCCTCGTGGGATCGATAATTTTTATACTACTTGAACGATACATGCGCTTGCGTTATTTGCGTGTGATTACGCCGGTCAAGTTTTTGGCGCCGTTGTCGGGGACTTTTTTATCATTCACTATTAATTTTGAGGTTAGATACTTTACTTGTATCTAATTTCTTTTTACTTATTATTTTTGTTTTCACTTGTTTCAGGTTCTCAGACACTACATGAGACAAACCAGAAGCTTTGAACTCTGACCGTTTGACCCAGAGATTTAAAGAACCATCAGACAGTTGAGAGAAGAAAGGGAGAAGGCCAAGAAGCAATCGTTAACATGGAACCTGAACCTTTAGAAGTTGCACCACCAATTCCCATTCGAGACAGAACCATTCCAGTGGTGGACGACCTCATTTCTTGTATTGTACTTCCTCCCTTACCAGCAAATCTGTGTGACATCAAAAATGCATTCAGATGATTCAGCAGTCAGTACAGTTTGGGGGGAATGCAACTGAAGATCCTAATGCCCACATCAGCAACTTCCTGGAAGTTTGCGGCACTTTCAATTACAACAGAGCATCAGAAGAAGCAATGAGACTGCGAGTTTTTCTATATTCCTTGAAAGATAGAGCAAAAGCTTGGCTACATTCACTACCAGCAGGTTCCATCACAACTTGGAACACTCTAGCCACCAAATTCCTTGCAAACTACTTTCCACCAGCCAGAACAGCAAAACTGAGAAATGACATCACATCCTTTGTACAACTTGACTCGAAAACTCTCTACGAAGCTTGGGAAAGGTACAAGATTTGCTCCGGAAATGTCATAACCATGAGATTCCAAAATGGCTTCAAGTCCAAACTTTCTATAATGGACTTTCTAGATTGATGAGAACCACAATTGATGCTGCTGCTGGAGGAGCTTTGATGGCAAAATGAGAAGATCAAGCCTGGGACTTCATCGAAGAAATGGCTAACAACAATTCATTGTGGCCAACAAAAAAGAGCATGATTCAACGAATTGCAGGAATTTATGAAGTTGGAGATAACTCAGCAGTGAATACTAAGTTGGAGCAAATGTGCAAAAGCCTGGAAACACTTAACACGCAAGTTGTAAACATCGCCAGACCCACAAGTTCACCATAATGGAGGAGCACCAGAGCCAATCCAACATGAAGAAATGGTGAACAATGTCAAAATTTCAACAGACATGTGAACAATCCATATTCCAACACCTACAATCCAGGGTGGAGGAATCATCCCAATTTTTCATGGAGCAACAATTCAGGGTAAAAGAACAATCCACCACCTGGATTTCAACAGAAAAACAAAAGCCATGAGTTTGAAAAAGAACCAGAAATGAAAGAATGGATTGCAGAGATGTTCAAAAAGCAACAAGCAGCATATGATGCTATTTTTCAAAGCCAATCTGCTTCCATCAAAGCACTGGAAAATCAAATTGGACAACTGGCCAATGCTCAGAGTTATAGACCGCCAGGGAACCTTCCTAGCAACACAGAACCAAATCCAAGGAACCGAGGGAAGGAGCAATGCCAAGCCATTACTTTGAAAAGCGGTACTGAAATCAACAAAGATGTTGGAATCAAGGCAACAATTGAAGAGGTTCCTAAAGATGCAGTTCCACAGATGGAGGAAAAAGAAGCAAAGAAAAAGATCAAGAAAAATTCACTCCACCTCCACCTTTTCCACAGTGTCTCCAGAAAAACAAACTAGACAAGCAGTTTGCTCGATTCTTGGAGGTGTTCAAAAAGTTGCACATCAACATTCCATTCGCAGAAGCGTTGGAAGAAATGCCCAGCTATGTCAAATTCATGACAGATATTCTTTCACGAAATCGGAGATTGGGAGATTACGAGACAGTAGCATTGACAGAAGAATGCAGTGCAATCATTCAGAGGAAACTTCCCCCAAAGTTGAAAGATCCTAGCAGTTTCATTGTCTCATGCACCATTGGAGAACATTATATCGGTAAGGCTTTATGTGATTTAGGTGCAAGTGTTAATTTAATGCATTTTTCTATTTACAGGAAACTGCAAATTGGAGAAACAATGCCTACCTCAGTCTCTTTGCAACTTGCTGATCGAACGCTCGCATTTCCGAGAGGTGTTGTTGAAGATGTGCTGGTCAAAGTCGACAAACTCATTCTCCCAACAGATTTCATTATCCTTGACATGGATGAAGACAAAGATGTTCCTATCATCATTGGGAGACCATTTTTGGCTACAGGTCGAACTGTGATTGATGTGTAAAAAGGAGAACTAACTATGAAAGTGTAGGACCAAGAAGTTACCTTTAATGTTTTCAAAGCCATGAAATTCCCGAATGATGAAAAAGAGGAAGAATGTTTCAGAATTGATGTTTTTGATAGTATTATTCAGTATACTGATACAATTCCCATGGATAAACTTGAAGCTTACATCACCAACATGACTGACAGCGAGCTAGATGCTGAAATTCTGGAATGTATCAATTATATTGACAAGCCATTCTGATTCAAATCGACACCACCAGTGGAAAGTCTGGAACTTTTGAAGAAAGATCGAATCAAGCCCTCAATTGAAGAACCACCGCAGCTGGAGCTGAAGTAATTGCCGAGTCATCTCAGGTATGTATTTCTTGAAAACTCTTCTGAATTACTTGTTATTATTTCTTCTTCGCTAATATTGGAGCATGAAGAAAAGTTGCTGAGAGTGTTACGAGAACACAAGAGAGCCATTGGATGGACTATAGCAGACATTCAAGACATTAGTCCATTATTTTGCATGCACAAGATTCTGATGAACGATGATTACAAACCCATAGTGGAGCATCAACGGAGACTCAATCCAATCATGAAGGAGGTCGTGAAGAAAGAAATCATCAAATGGTTGGATGCTGGCATCATCTACCCTATCTCAGACAGTAGTTGGGTGAGTCATATGCAGTGTGTACCAAAGAAATGAGGAATTAATGTAGTCACAAATGAAAAGAACGAGCTGATTCCAACAAGGACGGTGACTGGATGGAGAGTATGCATGGACTACCGGAAACTGATCAAAGCAACGAGGAAAGACCATTTTCCGCCGCCATTCATTGATCAGATGCTAGACAAACTGACGGGACATGAGTACTATTGGTTTTTGGATGGATATTCGGGGTACAATCAGATTGCCATCGCCCTAGAAGATCAGGAGAAAACCACATTTACATGTCTGTATGGTACTTTTTCTTTCCGCAGAATGCCATTTGGACTATGTAATGCTTCTGCCATATTCCAACGTTGCATGATGGCCATCTTCTCAAACATGCTGGAACAGAGTATGGAGGTTTTTATGGATGACTTCTCTGTGTTTGGAGATTCTTTCGACCATTGCTTGCAAAATTTAGAACATGTTTTACAAAGATGCGAAGATACCAACCCGGTACTTAACTGTGAAAAATGCCATTTCATGGTACAAGAAGGCATCGTTCTGGGACATTAGATCTCACAAAAGAAATTGAGGTAGACAAAGCAAAAATCGAGACAATTGAAAAACTACCTCCACCCACATCTGTCAAATGGATTCAGAGTTTTCTCAAACATGCTGGCTTTTACAGGAGATTTATCAAAGACTTCTCAAAAATTGCAAAACCTTTTTGCAATCTTTTGGAGAAAGATGTGCCTTTCAACTTCACCAAAGAATGCCAAGAAGCATTTGAGATCCTAAAACAGAAGCTGGTCTCTTCCTCCATCATAGTAGCACCGGACTGGACCCTTCCATTGAAGTGATGTGTGATGCATGTGATTTTGCTGTAGGTGCAGATTTGGGACAACGCAAAACAAAGATTTTCCATGCCATTTACTACTCCAGTAGAACTCTGAATGAAGCTAACTCAACTACACAACCACTGAAAATGAGTTGCTTGCAGTTGTGTTCGTTTTTGACAAATTCTGATCTTATCTACTGGGTTCCAAGGTGGTGGTCTACATAGATCATTCAACAATCAAGTATCTGATCGCGAAGAAAGATGCCAAGCCCAGATTGATCCGTTGGATACTTCTTCTACAAGAATTCGATGTGGAGATCAGAGACAGGAAATGGACCGAAAACCAAGTGGCAGATCATTTATCGAGGCTCGAGAATGGAGAAACAGCTGGCAAAGAACTGATAATCAAAGAAACTTTTCCAAATTAACAATTATTTACCATGAAACAGCATGATGTCCCTTGGTATGTTGACTATGTAAACTACATAGTGTCAGGAAAATGGCCGTTGGAATGGACAACTTGCAACGAAAGAAGTTCTTCAAAGAAGTCAAACACTATATTGGGATGAGCCGTACCTGTTCAAACGATGTGTGCTGATCAATTATTGAGACGGTGTGTTCCACAAGAGGAGGTCAACAGTGTCTTGCAACACTGTCATTCATCACCATATGGCGGACACTTCAGTGGAAACAAAATTACAGCCAAAGTCATACAATCAGGTTTGTTCTGGCCCACTCTTTTTAAAGATGCTTATCTATTTGCTCTTCAATGTCACAGGTGCCAGAGAACGGGAAATATTTCCAGGAGAAATGAAAGACCTCTGCAAAATATTCTGGAAGTGGAGATATTCGATGTGTGGGGTATTGATTTTATGAGACCCTTTGTTCTATCATTTGGGAACATGTACATACTGGTTGCCGTAGATTATGTCTCCAAATGGGTTGAAGCAATTGCACTACCATCCAATGATTCAAAGGTGGTGATCAAGTTCATTAAAAAGAATATTTTCACTCCCTTCGGAACACCTCGGGTGATTATCAGCGATGGTGGCACACATTTCTGCAACAGATACTTCGATGCATTCCTATCCAAATACGGAGTTACTCATAAAGTTTCCACAGCTTACCATCCACAGTAAAACGGGCAAGTTGAAGTTTCAAACAGGGAGATCAAAAGAATCTTGGAGAGAACCGTTGGATCAACAAGGAATGACTGCTCTGAAAAACTAGATGACGCATTATGAGCCTACCGGATGGCTTACAAAACACCCATTGGTATGTCCCCATATCAAATGGTGTTTGGGAAAGCATGCCATTTGCCAGTTAAGCTTGAACACAAGGCGTACTGGGCACTGAAGAAGTTGAATATTGATCCACAAGCTGCAGGAGAGAAAAGACTTCACCAACTCAATGAGTTTGAGGAATTTCGCCTACAGGCTTATGAAAATGCCAGATTATACAAAGAGAAGACCAAGAAATGGCATGACCAAAAAATAGTATGTTGATAATTGAAACCATGGTAGCAGGTGTTGTTATATGATTCAAGGTTGAAACTTTTCCCTGGAAAGCTGAAATCAAGGTGGTCATGCCCATTTGAGATTACTCAGGTTTTACCATATGAAGCTGTTGAATTGTACAACCCCAAGTCCAACAACACATTTAAGGTTAACAGCCAGCGTGTCAAGCACTACTGGGGAGAATCATTTGAGCGATAAAAAGAAAGTATCAAACTTTCAGATCCAGCCTAACGTTCGGGAAATCATATCTAGCTGATGACATTAAACTTAACGCTAGCGGGAGGCAACCCATGCAATTTGTGTATATATTGTGATGTGGTGTCTTTAAATTTTGTGTGTTTAGTTTTTTCAGGTTAAGTCATTTCAAGATGGAAGATGCTCTCGTAAATCTTCACAAGTAATTTCCTTCTCTCCCTCAAAATTCTATGATGAAAGTTTACAAAGCTCGCTTGGAACGGATAAGACTACTGATGATCAAAGGTATGCCTACTGACATTTGTTGGATTATTGAAGCACGAGTTCGATTGGCAGGTGAGTCCTCTGACTCTTTTATTTCACATCGGCCTGGTTTAGGAAGAAGCACATATGCTAAAAAGAGAAGAGCCAAAAGAACGTGTGTTTGTTATAAATGTGCTCGCATGTTTTGTGATACTCGTTGTCAATCTTTAGGAATGGTGTCTGATAACCGCGAAGATAAGATTAATTTCATTAGGGATGGCTTGAGTAAGGAGTCTTTGGATGACATATCTAAAACTCTTGAGACGCATCCCAGTGGATATGTGTATCATGAAATTCGCATGTTATATGCACAATTCCGTAAAGAAAGACAACAGTTAAGTCTCGGGAATCTGACTCTAAAAGACCCGGTTTGCCAATTTATAAGAAAATTGGATGGGAAGCTTGTCTCTAATGCATAGACGTCATTCAAGCCGTTACATTATTGTAAATATTATATCTCTTTGTCTTTTCCTAATAATTGTGATTTGTTTTGTTATTTTCTCCGATAGGATCCATGCTAGTTTTGACCTTTCATGATTTACTATTTTGCTACTAATCGTCATTTGGAAGATACGTGTTCTATTATTACTCACCCTTTTCAGTATCTATAAATTCAACTCATCATTGCACCTTTGAAGGCATCCAGATAAAAATGGAAGCTACTTCAAGAAGACGGGTTGAAAACATCTGTGTTTTGCGTACCAGTTGGTTTGTTACCAGGTTGTTAAACTAGAATACGTAACAAGGCAAAGGAATTGGGTCGAGTCATTGCTGCAAGGAATATGCACTTAGTATATGGCGGTGGCAATCTTGGACTAATGGGGATCATTTCAAAGGCTGTACATGATGGAGGTAGTCAAGTCTTAGGAATCATCCTAAAACCCTTGGCGGAGGCGAATCTTATTGGATCATCAAACAGCGAGGAACTAATCGTGCCAGTATGTCTGAACGACTGGTAGAGATGATTAACTGTGCTGATGCTTTTATTGCTTTTCCAGGAGGCTGGGCACGATGGAGGAAATTTTTACAGTACTATCTTGGGTAAACTTGAACATACACCAAAAACCGCTTGGACTGTACAATGTTGATGGATTTTATGATTTTCTTTGTGTGTTTCTTGATGATGCCCGGAGAAATGGGTTCGTGTCAAAGCCTGTAAAAGATCTACTCTTTACTGCTAGAACTGCCTCAGATTTAATTGACCAAATCTTAGCCTTTGAACCTCAAATTGACCCCATTCTTTCCAAGATAAACTGTTCCGATAATGATCGTGGTAAGAGGCGTCGGATAAATCTGGATCTTAACCTTTAACTTTTCATTTAGATATAGAATTTCAGCTAACCAGGTACGGTTTTCTAAACTCTTCTTCTACTGTTTAAGACATTGGGGACAATGTCTCATTTAGGTTTGGGGAGGAGAATAGTTATTAATTGTATCTTGTTTTTATTGTTTTATTTTTAGTCAAAATTTTTCGAAAACCAAAACAAAATTGAAAAATTTTACAAAAACCAAAAAATATTTTGTATTTTTGTGTTTTTATTTGATTAATCAGGTGAAATTGGTGTGAGATAGCTGTGTAAAGAATTTTCAATCCTGAGATGTATCTCAACCTATTTCGGAACAAGTTAATTTTTGTTTATTTCCTTTTAAATTATTTAATTTGTGAATTCTCCATAATACTGACTAAAATGAATCTTCATATGCTCAGTTGACAGGTATTATCAGCATACATGGTAACATACAGACATGACCTATAATTGAAAAGTTTGTAATATTCAGTGCTCTAGTTTAATTGGATGAAGCATCTATAAAAAGCGATGGAGTAAAAAAAAGTCTGAGATCCGAGTTATTAAGTCTGTAAGGGTGTTTTAACACCTAATGCCCTAAAACCAACTGGTTTGGGAGTCACTAGCCCAAAGCTCGCTACATGGATCAAAGATGTTGCAAAAAATAATATATATCTGAAGTCTGAGTAATTAAGTCGTAGGGGTATCTTAACACCTAGTGCCCTAAAACCAACTGGTTTGGGAGTCACTGGCCCAAAGCTGCTACATAGATGGAAGATATTGTATATAAATAAAAAAAATCAAAAAAAAAAATCAGAAAATATACCATTACTAAAAAAGGTGTGAATTCTGATAAAACTTTAGGACAAAAATATTATTTTCTTCTCAACTGCACTTGTGACTATTGTGTGCAAAAATGAGTTGATTAATATTTTGTTGACTATGTATATGAAGAATGGTAAAAAAATAAACGGAGAATTCACCTATTCGGTAATTTAGAAAGAAATAAAACAACTATTAACTTGGATAAGAAGTTCACATGTTTAGTCACTAACTTCTTTATTATTTTTTCTCTTGTCTTTTTGCTTTTGTGAGCATTAGTTTTATTATCTTTTTACTTTTATAAAACGTTTGTGGGTATCGTTGTTGTAAGCCTTCACGAGACTACAACTAGTCCACTAAGGACACCTAGGGGTTTAAAGGCTTGTTGCATATGCTAAATGCAACCGTGATCCCTACGAAAGTGGCTTAGTTTAATTTTAATTGTTTCTTGTATTTTATTTTATTGTTTTGCTCGAGGACTAGCAAAATTTTAGGTTTGGGGGTGTGATGAGCGGAAAATATCAATATTTACCGCCCATTTTACTTAATATTTTGTTTAGTTTCTCGAGTTTGATGAACGTTTGATGTTTTAGTTTATTTTGCAGATAAAATAATATTGCGACTTAATGAAATCATTTAGGATGAAATGTGGGCCAAATAAGGGCAAAAAATTGGACTTGACATATTAATTTTGGAGATTGGAAACTTGAAATGGCGTTCTAACGAAGTGCAGTTTCGGAAATTCCAATTTTGCGCAACTGTCGTATTTTGGCCATAACTTTTTATTTTGATATCAGATTAAGGTGATTCATGTTTCAGATTAAAGAGGACCCAAATATCTACAACTTTGAAGAACAAAATAATTTCAAATTCTGAAGCTTTCATGATCGAAATTGATGAAACATCCAAAACTGTGTTATGCATAATTATTAAAGTCATTTTCAAAGCAAAAAAATAAAATAAAATAAATAATAAAAATAGTCAAACTCCCACCAAACATGATATCAATTAATAATGGATTTGGTGGAGGCAAAATTTTGCCTATAAATACCAAGCCATTTCATTTGTAAATTCATACTTTCTTCTTTGAAATTCCTTTAAAATAACTAAGAAGATTGTATCTTATTTGTTTATTTACAGCTTTCAGTAATTAATTTCCGCTTTCGCACTTTCTTTTCTTTACTTTTCAGTTTTTACTTTCCGTAATTTACTTTTACGCACAATACTTTCTTTCTTTACTTTTTCAATTTTTACTTTCCAAGCAATGAGGAGGTAACTCCCCCTTACTGGGGTAAAAGGTAAAGCTTTCATTATTGATATTTAGATTAATCTCCCATAATTATAATATAATAACTATTTAAAATCTGACTTAACGAGGTTACCGCCATATTGATCAGTTGGTAATTAATTATAAATTGGTTTTAACCTGACTAAGAATGGATACCGCCTGGTTGGTCGGTTGGTAATTAATTATTAATTTGACTTAATCAGGATACCGCCTATATGGCTGGTTGGTAATTATCACGCAAAGTTAATATATTATATTAAGAGAGATATCTAAAATAGTAGTAATAAAAGTGGATCCTTTTACCTCAGCATTTTCTTTATTGTACTTTTACTTTATTTATTTTCCGCATTTATTTTCCAGTAATTATATTTCCAGCATTTACTTTACGTCTTTTCTTTTATTTAAGTTTTTACTACCCATAAATATGTGTTGTAACTAAGCCAGTTATCTAGGGTTGTGATGAAATCCAATATCAATGGTTTATAAGGGGTTAAATTACAGTTTGGGTAATATAAAGGTTTATTTATTGAGCCTTAATCCTAATGCTTTTTATTAACTGGCCATTAATAAAATTGAACTGGTAAACTTAAAATGAACTTGGAAAAGAGATTTTAGGTTAAAGACCTTAGACTCAATAGCCCACGATCTTCCTTGAGGATAGATAACTCTTTAATAGATTTCCTTACATGATAGGAATATACATGTCGGGCGGGGGTAACCATAATTGGAACTTAATCTTAATGAATTCAGATTACTTGGTTAACATAGGAATATGAGTAATTGGGTTATACTGGGTATTTGTATTTGACCATCGGAAGAGGCTTTTACATAATTTCGTGTCCCAGGTTAATAAACCAATATATTACACAAACGGAAAATAACCACTTCATCTTTTAAAAAGATATTGGAAGGATTCACAACCCTGAATAGTTTTATAAATTTGAATTTTCTTCAATCTACTTTCAAGCAATTTATTTACTTGTTTTAAAATTAAAGTCACCACCCAATCAAATAATCAATCCATTAGATACTTGTAAACATTTAACTTCATAAATTGATAACAAAAGGTTTTAAGTCCTCGTGGGATCAATACTTTTTATACTACTTGAACGATACATGCGCTTTCGTTATATGTGTGTGATTACGCCGGTCAATGGAACGAAGCCCACTAGAGTATGAGAATCCATGACATTAGACTTAAATATGAACAACTTGCCCAGGTCTGATAGGGAAAGAATAATCTGAAAGACTCTGATGTATGGCAGAAGAAGCCCATCAGAGTATGAAAACCAAGAAAGTAAAACTCAAGGGGGAATGACCTATCAAGGTCTGACGAGGAAGGATAAATGCAAAATTCTTCTAAAGGCCCAAAATATTAATTACTAGAATAAATATTACACAAACAAAAAAGGGCCTGACTTCAAAAGCTCATGTTCAAAGACTGATTCCAGAAGTCTCTCGTCAGAGTCAGAGTTTGACTCCAAAGCCTCTCACCAGAATCTGACTCTAGAAGTGTCTCGTCAGAATCCGAGTCTAACTTTAGAGCCACCCATGAGAATCTGAATTCAGGACCTCCCGGCAGAAGGTCAAATGAGTTGTTAGACAATATAACGGTATAAGAAGATAAGTTTAGGGGATCATATGCACATAATCAGGGAGTGAATGATGAGACCTGAATGTCACAATCAAGTCGGAGCGTGAGTATCAGGGCGTGAAAATCCAAATTAAGTCAAATGTTGATCAATTCAAATGCTAATGAAGTCAGATGGTGATCAATTCAAATACTAATTAAGTCAAATGTTAACCAAGTTCGATACAGATCAAGCCCGATCAGAGCCTATCAAGGTAGAGCCCATCGGGTCGGGACCACGTGACCGTCAAGTCAGGTCAGGAGATAACTTCAGGACATGAGCCAGAAAATGGATTGTTAAGGACATGACAAGAGATAAATTAAGGTCAGAAGATAAATTCAAGATAAGAGCTAACTTCAGTCAGGTACTGAATCGACCAGGTTATGACATGAATTAGTCTCAGCTTCATATCAAAGCCTATGTACGACATTTAAGAGGGTCATAATCAGATCAGAAGGTGGTTTTCCATCAGAAATCTAAAATAATAAAAATGACAACTGATGGCATGGTTACTGGAAAAACAACAAAGGAAGACTCTACAACAAGAGCTGGCAGAGCCAAAGAGGTATGAGGAACTAACGCAAGAGTATATAACCCAAGAATAGGCTAGAGGGAGATTTGCACCATTCTGAGAGCACGTAGAACCAACACTCAGGTGAAGAGTTGTTAGAAACCCAAGGTGACCTGAGTTACGGAGAAGTTATCGAAACTGAGAATGTAGGTACTTATGGAGAATTCCAAGGAATATTGCTATTGAATTTCATGTTGAATTCAATAGCAACTTAACAGAGGAAGCCCGTCTTCGTAAATGACTTTTCGAGATGATATGTCTCAGAGATAATGAGATCATTGTGAATGGGTGGGGGTCCAAACAAGTGTGGAAAACTTATAAGTCCAACATGTGTGGAGGTGCTATCGGACTAAGATGAGACATCTATTATCTTGGTCATTGTGGGCTTTACTCTTTTTCCTTCGTTCAGGTTTTATCCCAATTGGGTTTTAGTGGCAAGGTTTTTAACGAGACAGACACGCGATAGCATTAACCATCTAGAAGAGAAGAATAAGCTAGTGGTTCAGAACTTTCAGGAGCAACCTCATGACTAGCTGCCTTTGAAGAAGAAGCTAGTATAGTAGCCTCAGAAGGAACTATAACTCTTAGAATGGCAGATGGGACTCACACCATCTTGAGATAGCAGCAGGACCCAGAGACTCTACAGCACCCGAAAGCAAAGCCGGGTCAAGATCGTCAGGACCATTTTAGCAAGGCTCATCTCCAGGCTCTCTGGCGCAACCCTCTTAGCCAGGCTCATATATTTTGATATCTGAAATTCGAAAAGACAGTTTATTTTCGCCATTTTACTCTAAAAATGACACAAATAAAAGGAAACTTGTTTGGGAGAAAATCAAGCAGTTAGGAAATTGTCACGTCGCGAGACGTAAAAAGTTTAAGACCTCTCATCAAGACCAGATTTCAAAGTCTCTTGTCAGAGTATGATTTCTGAGCACTTTATCAAAACCCGACTTCTGGATCTACCGTCAAAGTCTGGCCCCCGTCAGAGTCTAATGGTAGAGCCCCTCACCGTAGTTTGACTCCAGAATCTCCCATAAGAGTCTGAATTCAGGGGTTCCCAATATAATGTCAATATCATGCTCGACTCCAACAACGGCAAACACAACTCACAGAAGGAATGAGCCTGAAATATCAACTCCTTAAAGACACGAATATTCTTCTAAACAAAGAATCATATAGCCAATTAATTACTTTTTGTTTCCTTAAGCGGGACAATCATCTAAAATATGGAAGTTTCGAAAATCCAGGGAGTGGGCTAGTTAGTGAAAAATTTGAATGGAATGTAATCGCTGCCAGTTTATTTTCCTTATAATGAGAAATTATAAATAGGACTAGAAACCCTGGAATAATGGATTGACCTTTTGATAACCAAGCAGTATTAAGAGCATTTCTGATCAATCTTTGTATGTTTTTATTTGATCTTATTGTTTGTTAAGTTAATTGCACAAATAATATTTTTGAGTTCGAATAGCTCACTTATTAAACGAATTAATCTCGAATCAAGTCAAATATGAGTCAAGCTTGAGATGTTCATGAACTGTTTGGTTCATTTACAGCCTTGACTTGATGGTACTATAGTGGGACTTAAGAACCTTATATAGAGGAAGTCCATAGTTCAAGTCTCACCCCATAATAATGTGGGGTACACTATATACCCAATAACTACTCTTATGTGGGTGAGGCTCCTTACATAGATAAAATTATGATGGACTATTCAAAAAATAGTTCCGAACACCTCCATCAAGGCCCTTAGCGGACAATTATTCTTGTAGAAACAAAAGACAAAAACCCCTTCATAAAACACCGACCTGTGTGCTTTTTTACACCCCTTAAATTTATGATACTAATTGTTTATTTTGGATGTGGACGGAGGTGGTATGTGCTACTCTCCAAATATCAAATTCTTGATCTTTTTAAAGTCGCATATGATACTTCCACATTTTTTTTTGAGACCTAAAAAATAATGTAATTTGAATACACTCGTCACGTGACGTGAACATGTGAGCCGCCCTAAATGAAAAGATCGACACCCGCTCCCGCCTAAATTACCCAAATTCATCCAAACTTTTGGCGGTTACAGTTGACAAAATTTGAAAAACGAAACCCAAAAAAAAAAAAACGAAAAGACCCAAACCCGCCAAAATTCAAAACCCGAAAGATTCCTTAGATCCCGCGCCCTCCTCTCTCTTTGCTTTCAAAAACCCAAATTCTTTCCCAAACAAAATCAAAATCTCAAAACTCTATTTGCTCTTTCAAGTTCCCACATCCAAAAATCAACAACAATGGATACCAAATTCGAATCCTTGCCCCCTCTCAAAAGATTCAGGCTCATGCAACAACAGCATCAGCAGACAAATCAAGATTCTAATGAATCCACAGCCAAAAATATTTGCCTCCCGGCAAAGAAAAGAAAAGTAAACAGAGAGGATTCCGCCGCCGGTTCCATCACTCCATATTCCTTGCCAGCCAAGAAAAGGGTATGGGCTCTTCAGCCTGATTTATTATCTCTTGATCTCAATGTTGAGTGGAAACCACCGTCTTCCAAAGAAGAAATAGAAACAAAAGACGTGTGGAAGATCGAAGAAGACGATGATGGGATTCTGTGTGCAATATGTAAGAGCACAGATGGGGACTCGAAAGATCCTATTGTTTTCTGTGATGGGTGTGAGCTAATGGTACACGCCACTTGCTATGGAAATCCTCTTGTTAAAAATGTCCCAGATGGGGACTGGTTTTGCTCCCATTGCTTGGCTTCTGAGAATCAAAATCAAACATTTTCTTGTTGTTTGTGTCCGGTTAGTGGAGGAGCAATGAAGCGTACTAATGATGGTTTGTGGGCTCATGTGGTGTGTGCGGTTTTGGTGCCGGAGGTGTTCTTTGAGGACCCGGAAGGGAGAGAAGGGATTGATTGTTCTAAGGTTCCTAAGACAAGGAAGGAGAAGAGGTGTTACGTTTGTACGACTAATAGAGGATGTGCTATTGAATGTTCAGAGCCTAAGTGTTGCCTTTCTTTTCATGTCACTTGTGGGTTGAATCAGGATCTTTGTATTGAGTATAGAGAAGGGAAGAAGGGAGCTGTTGTTGCTGGATTCTGCAAAGACCATACTGAGTTATGGAAGAAAGTGAGTACCTTTTTTTTTTTTTTTTTTTTTTACATATTGTGGTATTTTTAGCATCATATGTGATGTAATCGTGTGGGTTTTTGTTAACGGATTTTGTTTATGCAGCAACAACAGACAGGAAAATACAAGATTGTGGCCAGGGATGATTGCATGAAATGAGCAGGTTTTTGGGCTGTTGTAGATTTTTTTTGATGCTCTTGTTTTTCCCTTTATCAAAGTTTCAGATTTTTTTTTAATTGTAATCTTTATCTTTAGTGCTTATATTGAATTTAGTATCTGTCACTTTATTGAAGTACAACTTTTGAGTAATCACTGGTTTTGCAAGATTGAGTTGCATTCAGAATTTAGGATGCTTTTAGATAGTGATTAATTATTCAATGATGCCATTTGCAACTAGTCTATTTTTTTCTCTTTTGAAGTTGATGATCGTGAATTGAAAAGTTGCATTTGGACTTCAATTCAAAGGGATGGACCATCTGAATTGACTTCTGTTATATTCTGCTATAATTTTTTTAAAGTAAGATGAAAAATTTTTAAGATTGAAAATCACAGTTGGGTTCAATAACATTGCTAGTGAAATGTCTAGTTGCACTTGCATTTACAACTAAAATAAAGAGAAAAAGATTCTGGTCTGCCAATTCTTTAAAATAAAAAATAATGAAATGTTTCTTAAACACTTCTAACACAGTACATGACTTGCAGAGAATGAATTTGTTGATTAGAATTGTGTAGGCAACAGCCAAATTTGTTTCCATGTTTGATTAAGGTACTTGTAAGAAGGAATTTTAAAAAGTAGCAGTTAATGCACAACTTTGAAAGTGACTAGGGTTATTGAGTGATTCACTCACAACTTGACTGATGCTTGAAGCCATCTATTGTTGCTGAGAGTGAAGATTTTTTTGTAAGAAACTTATTTTCATTTTTGATAGCTAAAGTTATGATATCAGATAAAATTCTCAACAGAACCAAACACTTTGTTGAGAATATAATTTTTTTAGTGATCCCTGTCAGTATTGTGTACATTGCAATTCAAATATTTTCTTGAGAAGAAAATAAATCAACAAAACACAACTGATAATCAATAATGAGGTTAGCAAATCCCTCTTGTTCAAGGGATTGATTTATTAAACAAGGCAGGTACAATTTTATATAACATTTTTTTTTTTTTTTTGTGTGTAATTGAATTGAATGGCTTACTTTATATCATATGTATCAAGCTATCAGCACATGATGCATGTGCTTAACATAATTCCAAATCTGAAGGATTTATTCAAGTATTCTCATTTGTAAAACTTAAATTGCCACCTTTTTTTTTTGGCAACCAGTCAAAGCTTATCTTTTGTATATTCAACTTCAAAACAAAATCTAAAACTGAATATAAATGAGAGTAATCCTTTTTTAGATTTGAGTATGCTATCACTTAGTATGTTGCTTGATTTATGTTAAATTGTTATGAGTTATGTAATAAACACAAAAATATTCTGTTAGACAACCAAAAATTGAAGTAACATCGGAAGTGACATCACTCAATCAAGTCATAGACAAAACTCATCCTAAATAGAAGAAGTTGGATCTCCCTAGCCTGTCTGTAGTTAGGTTGCCTAATCAATCAGACAGTAATAGAAACCAAGAGCAGTTATGTTAGTGTGACTTGATAGTTGAAGAATGTGGAATGCGTTTCCAATAGTTATCATCAATGGCAAATCATACCGCAAAGTATGATTTGACAGTTACCACTATCTTGAAGTATGACTCAACAATTACTTCACAACCCAATAGTTACTAGATGCTTAAGGCACGACTATAGCAATTGTCACATGTGGCAAATGAAGAAATGAGAAGTTGTGGAACATGTGATTCAATCTCTCAAGCAATTATTAGAGTTATTTTCACTATAATATAAGCTCAAAATCAAGTCTAAATGATTAAAAATCAAGACTTTTATAAACAAATGCAATTTTCCTTTCTAGATGAATTAATTAGGAGTGTGTGTTTGTGCTCCTTGAAGGCATAAAATAATTATCATTTTTTGGGACTTTTTCCAAGAGGTTTGAACCTTACACATTCTTTTCGTTGATAAAAAATTTATTGTGTCGACCATTTTTGGCGACCAAAGTGGGAGGATTTATGAAAGGAAATTGAGATGCCTCTGAAAAAAGAATACTCAAACTGGATCAAGTACAAAAGAAGAGGGATTGGAATAAACCAACCAAAATCGTGTCCTTCATGTAGTGGAATGTTTTGAAGGATTGGCATAAGGAAGTCGTTATGAGATCATGAGGGAGTTGAATACTAATGTGATGTGTTCCTTGCTTGGTGATTTCACTCAAGATGTGGTTGAACAGGTTAGACTTCAGATCAATGGTAATATGGATAAATTTATTTCAACCAACATTTTGCATTATGAAAATATAGCCAAACATATGAGTGTGTTAAACGACTTAATGGCCCTACGCATGGGTATATGGGTTCTTCCCCAATAGGTCCTATGCCTTATAGTATGTTACATATAGGGAGTAATAATGACCAAAAGCATGATTAGTGCTATATGCGATTCATGATTGTTGGTCAAAATGTTGGGACAAGTGATGACATGCCATTATGAGGGGCATCTGCCTTACGAGCACCTCATGAAGAAATGCCTTCAGTTGGTAATGGTCAAAGTTTAGGAGAAAATGGTGGAAATCCACTAGTTAACGTGGTCTAGCATGAAATGGTATTGTCTCAAGGTCCACAAGGGCAAGCCCAATATATTGGCCTACCCTTTTATAGGAGACAATTGCCAATATGGGTGCCATTTGATGGCAACGCCATATTGAAGGAATAAATAACTGAAAATCTTTAGAACTTATTTGGTTTCAGAGTAAGACCGATACAACTTAGATACATGAAGCTTTATCCTGATTGGATTGAGATGGCTTACCCCTAGCCAATGGAACTTGAATTTTCCTTATTCACGGGATTAAGGGGGATTTCTGCTGTCAAACACATTGGGAGGTTCACTCTCCAGTGTGGTGAGGTGAGTGATTTTCACAATTTAAGGTTGTTCATAGTTTCATATCAGGAATGACTTTCTTTTGGTTTATCATTTTACCACCAAACTCGGTAAAGAACTGATATCAAATGGAACAACGTTTCCATGATTAATTTTATAAGTCCGAGTCAAAAGTTACCCTGGTCGATTTAGCGAACTTGAGGCAATTACCGAATGAATGGGCCGAAACTTTCTCAGAAATGTCCAAAACGACCATAAGTAAGTTCTTCACAATATTGCCTGAAAAGGAATTTGTGAAAATCACGCAAAGCTATATGAGCTTTGACCTAAAAAAGATGTTCCGGGATTGAGAGTTCCTAGATATTTTTCAGCTTACTAGTAACGTGGTTAGATATGAGTGGTTATTGAGAGAAGAATAGCAAATAAAAAATTCGAATAGGGGAACATACTACAAGGATGTCAATTATGAGTTTAGTGATGTTGATACTAAAAATCTAATCAGGCTTATTTATCTTTGGCCGAATTAGTTGAAGGGAAGTTCTATATATGTAGGATTTTATTCGAACCGTAGACGAGATTTGAAAGCAATAATTCAGCACAGGAAAATAAAAAGGGTAGATCGTTCTCATTCGATGTGACCAAATTAGATGTTATATTTGTTCGGTTATATAAGGACAAACAGATTAGGTTGAGCGATTGACATAAATTACCAAACCCTGAAGAAACAAAAGGGAGAAATTATTATAAATGGCATAATACGTGGTCTTATTCAACTAACAATTGTCTCATGTTTCGAAATGTGTTGTTGGATGCTATCGAGTCAAGACGAATTACGTTTGAAAACAAAGACAAAATATATGTAGATGAGACTAATTTCCCCAAATCATAAGAGATGAATACGATCAATCTAGATTTAACTAATATAAGTATAGACACAACATTTTTACAAATAGCTCGATGATGAGTCTCATATGGGAACACATTTGAAAAGTTTGGAAGTTGTTAGAGTTAATGCCAGAGGAGAATGAAACCCCTCAAGATCAAATAGAGCAGCCAAAATTGGGGTCGGACATCACCTATGTCTGACCAAACTTAAAATTAACCATAATATCCTGTCAGATATACTCCAAGTCAGGTCAGATATGCGCCGGGTTTCCAATTTAGCAGAATGATTCAATCTCTTTCATTCTTAAATAATTTCCATAAAAAAACGTTATTTCTTTCCTAATCACTTTCCATATTTATCATTTTTTCCTTACCAAGGAGATCTATTCCTTATCAACCAAACCCTAAGACACTATAAAATGAGGACCTCTCTCTCTCTCTCTCTCTCTCTCCGGAAAATGAGGATTGAATTCAGCAAACCATGAATAAAAAAAGAACAGTAACAATCATTGGCTCCAACAAAAGATCGAACATCAACCCTAAAACTTTTAAAGGTATTCTCGGAGCCGATTAACGCTTGAGGTATAACCCGAGGGCCCCTAAACCTTTAACTTGGTATCTTAATTTCCCAATTTTATTGAAGTCATATATCCAGCCGGAAATCCTGTATGTCCAGCTAGACATACAATTGTCATACAGAAAGTCTGGCCATATAAATGGTTACATCCAGCTTCGCGAATCTAGTGGTATATAGGTTGGAAACCCATATATAAATTCCATATCCGATTCCGAATGGATGGTAATGAGGTTTGCACTCGGGATACAATTCCACATACCACTGATAAAACAGATGCTTGCGATCTTACTTATGCTTTTATTATTATTATGCTTCTTTATTATTACTATTTGATTCACTGTTACTATTGCTGATACTTATTGTCAACCTTCATTATCGCTTCATTACTGTAATATCGAATTTGCAATCGTTGGTGTGTATGAGTCTGCGCTTCTAGTTACACAACAAATCCGGCCAAAATTCCTTCAAGTTCTGCCGGACATCATTCAATTCTGGTCTGCCTTAGAAATATCTGGCCATAACTCTATAAGACCAGGCCAGTGAGATATGTTTCCATATTGACCAAGTATGTTTTGCTTTATCTTTTGACAATTATAAGATGTGTATTTCCTTTTCTTATGTTATTATTTACTGTTTATGGGATTATATGCAATGCAAACAGCTCATGTGTGACTTATGCATCATAAGACGTGTGGATCCTCTTATAAACCTAGATATTATAATGGCATCAATAAGAGACCATTCTGAACCCAAATAGGTTTAAGGTTGGTGTAGGCACTGCATTTTTGCATGTGAGTCCCTATGATGAGTCTCATTTGGAGACACTACCTTTTTAGTCGAGGAAGTTGCGGGAAATGATTGTCGGAAGGGAATCGGTATTTCGTTAAAGTTTATTCGCTTGTTTAGCTCCAGGCTCACTCGTTGGACCTCCGTTTTAAAGCACATTTAGCCTAAAAAACCCAGAACCATTTAACCTTGGCCCAAACCCACTCACCAAACCAACACAACACCTAGCCCACCACACTTGGCCCACACGCCCAAGGCCCTCAAAATACAACCCAATTAAATAAAATATTAATTAAATAATATACCAAATTAAATAAAACATTAAATCAAATCATGCCTAATTAAAATCAATCAACAAAATATTATTCCTAATTAAAAATATTGTATTCCTAACTTAATAAAATCATGCCTAAATAATACAAATTAAATATATTGACTTCCTAAATTGAACTAATTTTGTCCCCCCTCAATCTTAGGATTTCCTTGTTTGACACTAAATTAAATCCCCCTTAAATGCCAAATCTCTTTCTTTGTCAAGCAAGGAGTAGCCCTACCCCTTTTGCCTATAAAAAACCAACCTCTCTCAACCCTTGCATCCTGTCACTCACACGCATATCACACATTACTGCACCTCACATAAACTGCCACACCAGCCCATAAGCGCACCTTCAGACCATTCAACGCCATAAACACAGCAACGTCAAAGCCCTAGAGCCACGAAGCAACTAATCCCCCTCAGCCCTCAATTCAACGCCAAGACTCACTGCTTCACGCATAACCTAAACACGTCCCCACACATCATCCATCACTCCTCACCTAACGACAGCCACGCATAATAACAGCGTAACTAGCCCTCTCATTCACCGTAAACTGCCTAAATAACCCTCAAACGTGGGCTCCTTCACGTGATTAGCAACAACAAATAACTTCCCCATAGCATTCCACTCATATACTTGCGCACGTTAATTCCCCTTTCAACTCGCCATAAACCTCACATCTCAACAACATACTTCACCCACAAATTTGCCTCGCACCGGGTCACTCACACTCATATCACACATTACTGCACCTCACTTAAACTGCCACACCAGCCTATAAGCGGACCTTCAGACCATTCAACGCCATAAACACAGCAACGTCAAAGTCCTAGAGCCACGAAGCAACTAATCCCCCTCAGCCCTCAATTCAACGCCACGACTCACTGCTTCACGCATAACCTAAACACGTCCCCACACATCAGCCATCACTCCTCACCTAACGACAGCCATGCACAATAACAGCCTAACTAGCCCTCTCATTCACCGTAAACTGCCTAAATAACCCTCAAACGTGGGCTCCTTCACGTGATTAGCAACAACAAATAACTGCCCCACAGCCTTCCACTCACATACCTGCGCACGTTAATTCCCCCTTCAACTCGCCATAAACCTCACATCTCAATAGCATACTTCACCCACAAATTTGCCTCGCACCGAGTCACTCACTGCACCCCGAAACTGTCAATAAAATAGTTCAAAAAATCACCCAAAATATAGCCAAAATAGTGGCCCAAACGATGCTTTGCCGCGCCAGATGATGTATATTCGGTTGAATGTGAGATATGTTCAATCGGATACACGAAGTCCGATATCATTGTCTTTACTTTTTATATATGCATTGTGTTATTAGCGCATGGGCTTAGTAAGTGCGATTAAAGGTCCTCTATTTTGAGAGGTTAAAATCCTTTACCACGATGTTTTGCCTTGCCAGATGATGTATATTCGGTTGGATGTAAAATGTGTTCAATCGGGTATACGAAGTTCGATATGGTTTTCTTTATTTTTATATGCATTATGATGTGATGCGCATGAGCTTAGTAAGCTGGATTAAAGGTACTCCATTTCGAGGGGTTAAAGAACCTTTACCACGATACTTCGCCACGCCTTTCATTTCGTTATTCGCTTTTCTTTGTATGTCATCTTCTTGCATAATCATGCATCATGTTGCATTGCGCATGGGCTTAATAAGTGCGATTAAAGGTCCTCCATTTGGATGGATAAAAAGCCTACGGTTTATCTTTACCCAATACTTTGCCGCGCCTTTGAGCCCGTCATTATTGATTATGTGTCATCTATTCATCCGTTCATGTATGTGTCATGTTGTTTACTGCATTTTGGAGGTCACCGCTGTAACCCCGTTCGAACACGTTTAAGAACGCCGCACGAACGCATGTTTCCTGTCTGGTCCCCTTTGAACGCGTTATCAAATGCTATACGAACACGAACCTTCTGGTCCCGTTCGAACGCATTATCAAACGATATACGAACGCGAACCTTCTGTTTACCGTTCGAATGCGTTTACGAACGCTACTCGAACGCGCATGCATTTGTTTCATCAGGTCTGGTCCTGTTCGAACACGTTATCAAACGCCATATGAACGAGAACCTTCTGTTTACCGTTCGAACGCGTTTTCGAACGCTACACGAACGCGCATACACTGAACTGAGTCATTCTCATCACATGTCATGCATAATTGTTTCTTAGGTGATTTCCCTTGTATCATGTAATAAATCATACTATTTGAATTCCTGCATTTATTTATTTGATGTGTTCATGAGATGGTATTCAAGCATGATTAGGCCGTTAGTATGCTACTTGGTTCTTAAGCATGATTTAGCCCATTTAGTTGTTCATTTTCAAGCATGATTAGTCCTTTATTTTGCGTTTGGAATTTGCATTATGTTTAGGTTGTTCTTTATTTCCCGCATTATATGATCGAAACATGTTCATGAGATTGCCTTGTGCTATTGCATGTTTGCCGTTATGATGATTACTTTCATGCATGTGAACTTAAAAGTAGAATACTCCTTGGAAATAAATGTTGTTTAGGCTTGGTTAAATTATTGCACAAATCATTTCATTACAAGTGGCATAAGTAAGGGACCATTCCGAACCCAACGGTTTGAGGTCTTCCCTTACGAGGGGTGAGTGCAGCCTTAAATCTTTGTCCCAGTTCATACCGGGTGGCGACTCCATATTTCTCCGGTTTAGTTCCCTGTGGGCTGTTCCGTACTCCCAACCGGCCGCGAGCCTAGAACATCGTCGCTGATTTCTGTGTCCCACAATTTGGCGACTCCACTGGGGATAGAGAATCTGCCCCGAAATAATGTCTTGTAATATTATGATTTGTGCTTTAATTAACCGTGTCTATTGTGGGTTAAAATGGGTTTAATCAAAGGCACTTTTAAGGCTGGGTAATGGTTTGGTGTCTTCCTTCATTCACTACCTTTCTATGAGGAAAAGCTGTGAAGGCACCTAGATAACCATTTACTCGTAGCCTATTGTGATGGACTAATTTGGAGGACTCGTTGTTTATTCCTGTCACCAAGCGATAAGAGCCTAAGAGGCTAAGGTACTTAAGAGAGCCTCGCTCCACCCTCCCTCTGGGGAATCTACAACGGGAAATCCATCTGACAGTCAGTCACACACCATAACTCGTTGGCACGTACTGTAAGGTATAAGAAAGGTGCGCTCACTTGGTCGCTCGAACCCTTGAGTGGGGAGACCAAGTTGTGGGCAATCCTTCGCCAGGGAGAGTGTTTGTCTACACTCCCGCAAACCCACACGTAAACCGGGGTTGTATAGCCTATAGCAACTATTTCCTTGTGCTTGTGGACCATCCTCATTTGGATGCAGTTGGACTTCTTGTCAGAAATGCGAACTTGTTGGGCCATTTAAACTGGGACGAGTTCGTATCCTATGACAATTAGGCTCAAAGCTTCTGAAATATTGGTGGGCCACTCCGTAGAAATTATTATTTTATGTTTGCAATATTTTTTTTATGCTTGTATTTGGGACTATTGTCATTTGGACCCAGTTGGACTTCTTGTCAGAAATGCGAACTTGTTGGACCATTTAAACTGGGACGAGTTCGTATCCTATGCCAATTGGGCCAAAAGTTTAAAATGACAATGGGCAGAATTATATACCTCATGCATACATGCATCATGCTAACCCTTATGTTCTGAAAGCCATCATAGATTCCCGTTGGGTTAGGGAAGAGGGAAGACTCACCAAGAGACCGGTAAAAGATATGAGTACATCCGATAATGAGGTATCCCGGATAGATCAGTTGGAAAACGGTTTCACCAAAATTACTGAACAGTTGCAAGCCTTGACAAGAAAAAGAGGAAAACACGAGAGAGTGAAAAGAAAAAGAGAAAAAAGAAAAAACAAGAGATAGGAAATGAAAAAAATGAATCCTGAAAACTACTCCGATGTTTGAATTGTTTAGTATCAGGAGGATCGTGAACCCCACGAGTACTCTTGCGTCAAACGACAACTCAAATATTGAGTATACAAAGCAAAATGAGTTAATGAAGTTGTTGAGTAACCAAAGGCTCGCATCATAATGTACAGTCTTTGCATCAAAAGACAATTTGATGACTTAAGGAAGTTAATGATAAAAGATAAGCTTTATGTAAATAAACTTGTGGCAAACTCTGAAAAATCTTGTTGATACTTAACTATGTGTTAGCTTGTCTAGGCAAAGGAAATGATAAAATGAACCTAAGTATTAGCACTAATCTATACATAGCACCAACATAAGCCAATCCGAGTTGCACGTAATTCTTTGTAAAAGAATTACACATATACACGGAGAAGCATTTGGAAGGTGAAACCTTTGTTGGAATTGAATTTTCGATTTGGGCAATGCTTACACTTTTAAATGAGACAAGATTTCTAGAAGAAATTTTTTTTGAGAATATACAAAGAGTCATTGCATGATAAAAATATTTTGGAAAGCAAGATCCATAAACCTGAGGGGAAGCCTGCTGGATAAAAGTGAGAAAGACCTAACGATATCTCCATGAAAAATTATCACGACTCTTGCACTCCTACAAGCCAAAGAATGGGCAGTCAACCAAAGATCATTTACACACATGCATACATACAAATAAGCTTTATTTTGCAGGAAATTGGGTTATGCTGCGATAGCCTTCAAGAAATGGAGCAAGATACAGAACACTCTGTTTGTAATATCTCGGGTTTTTCGGAACAATATGGGAAAATTTTCGAATTAAAGTGAAAGATTTGAAAAGGGATGGTATTCGAAAATTAGACTTCATATGTTGGAAAATAGGTGAAAATACTTTTAAGTGAAGTTTCATCGCGTTGGAAAACACATGATTTCGAGAATCGGTTACACGATTCATGTTTACATCGTTCTACACGTAAAAGATTCTTGTTTCAACTGTAAAACTTTCAAACGAACTCCGATTGAGCTGATCCTTGAACCATCAAACTCGATTTTCCGAGACGAACAAATTTTACGATGAACGTTTTTCGAAATTTACAACAGAAGGACTTCAAAAATATAAAATTTCTAGAAAGTTCTATGGCAGAGACCTAATTGTAATTTTTGGGGTCAGAATGTAATTTTCCAAAACTTCTCTATAAATACCCAAAGTTTCTTGTAATTTCCAAAATGACATAAGTTGCACACCTCTCCTACTACCCCCCCAAAAATCAGAGCAATCGTCCCTTCTTGCGCAAGCCACACTCCAGTGGGCGCACCACACAGAAACAACGGCCGGCCCACCCCCAACCTCCAGCTCCCTGCGGCTGGCAAAAGGATGCCAGAATCCGATGAAACAACGTGAAGAATGCGCGCACATGGGTTTGCCGATCCTGGCTCGTCGCTTGGTTTCACGACCCAAGCCACCCGTCAAATCGAAGCACTCATGGAGTACTACAACTTGGCAGTGAAAAATTTTCCATTCCATACATGGTTGCACGCGAAACAATGAAAGAATATTCGATGAACAGTAACCCATCGGGAAATAGTAGCTCTGATAGGAATTCTGTCGATTCTAGTGCGTTCGTGGGATCGTTTGGAGTATGTATATGCCCTCGAAATCTCGGTAAGACCTCCCGGTAAAAATCCACAAATTTCAAGTTTATAGTTAAATGTTCGGATGTATCCAGTGTTAGTCTCTCAGACATGCCATAAGATCTTAAACATGATTATATGTGTGAAATAACAAGAAAAGTGGCGGAATTACTTACATTGTTAAACATAGAAATTTCGAAATTTCCTCTTTGGATGAAGCTCCAAGCTTGTTGTTATGTTGTTTAATTCTTGGGTAAGTTTCCCTATCACCTAATTTGACTCCTCCAAGTGCTAGCTATTTTTGGAATTTTGAAGCAAAATTTCACAATAATAGAGAGAAGCGTTCGGCCAAGGTGGAGAGAAGAAAAGATTTTTCAAGACTTGGTGGTTTTGTTTTTAAAAGAAATTAATTAATTAAGCCAACTACTTACATCAACATTTGACCTTTGATGTAAGTCACGTTGTCCCACCACGTTTTAAATTCAAAATTTGAGTTGGCTTCCTCAACACACAACTTAACTTGGGCCCACCAAAGTCAAAGATATTTTGTGTTCTCAAAACACAAAAAACACACGCAAAGTCACAGGTAATTTAATTGGGTTCGTTTAATTCTGATTAAACGAATTTGTCATCGCGCCGTAATTAAATCTAATTTAATTAAATAATTATGCCTCGCAAAATTGTTACGATAGTCGCTTTCGAATTAATTCTAAATTAATTCGGTCGCCCGAATTAAAATCCAATTTTAATTTCATATTGAAATCTGATTTCAATTAATATATCTGATATATATTTTAGCCACAAATAAATAAATTAAATAGAAAAATCCAATTTAACTATTAAATTTATTTTATCGATTAAATCTAAATTAATCGCGTTCTCTCTTCTATACAAAGTTAATCCCAGATTAATTCTTGCCGTAATTAATCCCAGATTAATTTTCTCTCTCATAATTAATCTCAGATTAATTCTATCTGAGTCAAATGTCATTGATGAATCTTTGGGAAGCGACCCAAGAGATTCCTGGATATGTTGGCAGTAAATACGGTTATCTGACTATCCGAACACGTGCGTACCTCGTACCATGTTCTCACCGATTTACAAGACATGGTTGGCTTCTAGCAAAGCACCGTGCCTACCCGATTCTCCAGAAATATTCACTGAGGAATATCATCTGTATCAGGCGTAGTAATACTAATATTATATAATACGTAATATGATCCAGTATCGGATGTCACATGCTAGGCCTAGGTCTGGCTCTGTGTCTGTCCCGTACAATGCATATATTGGGTCTTGAGTAACTAATCAATGTAATCGGGAAGTCCTGACCTAGTCATACTATCCTGATAGCGGCAGCTTTAAGAGTACTAGTTATGTATCTTGTGTGACCATCATCTCCATATGACTGAAGTGATACTCTCATCTTGACATCATATCCAATACACTACGATTCTCGATAAACCCAATACAGGCGTACACAGAACCTGTTAAAGTTCCAGACGACCAATACTAAAGTAAACTGATTGTCACAAGTAATAGCGACGTAAGTCTCAAGTTAAAGATCATATACACCTACCCTGATTCGGATTCCATAGACACATAGTCATACTACCAATGGGATTCCGAGTGGGTCTATCCAGATCGATCTATTCCCGGTCCAACGGCTAACAAAATCTCTTATTACACTTGCATAAGTATCCAATACCTAAATATATGAGAACTATGTCGTTAAGCTTCCATAACCCACACAAGTGTAATACTAGTCTATTCCGTTTTATTAATTTCCAGTCTCGATAATACTTCGACTAGGGATATTTAATTATTAAACCGTTCATGGATTAATATTGTCTCTTATCTTATTAATCCGATTTAATCATATGGACTTTTATCATTAATATATATCCAAGTAATCTAATTACAATAATGATAAAATAACAATTTCCTTTTGTCACATATATAATTTGTACAAAAACGCAATGTTCTTTACAAATAGTGATGATATGGGTCATAATTGTCCAACAATCTCCCACTTGGCCTATAGCCAATCACTCAAGTATCTAACACCTAACTATGTACATGTCGCTCAAACTTTTTCTGAGATATAGCCTTCGTCAGCGGATCTGCAATGTTATCATCTGATGCGATCTTCTCGATCTTCACATCGCCACGATGTATGATCTCACGAATCAGATGAAATAGTCAAAGTACATGCTTGGATCGTTGATGAGACCATTCCTTAGCTTGTGCGATAGCCCTATTATTGTCACAATATAAAGGTACAGGCTCAACTACTAACGGAACTACTCCTAATCCAATTAGGAATTTACGGATCCAAACTGCTTCTTTTGCTGCCTCAGCTGCAGCAATATATTCTGCTTCTGTTGTTGAATCAACAACAGTCTCCTGCTTGGAAGATTTCCAGCTCACTGCTCCGTTGTTTGAACAAAATATGTACCCTGATTGTGACTTATAGTCGTCTTTGTCGGTTTGGAAACTTGCATCGGCGAACCCAGTCATCTCAAGTTCTCTTTCCCCATAGACTAAGAAAGTCCAAATCAGCCGTCGGCTGAGAAATTTATGATCTTTAGTTCGTCTAAGATACTTAAGGATGTTCTTTACAGCAATTCAGTGACCATCATCTGGATCGGCCTGATGGCGACTGCACATGCTCAAAGCATATAAGACATCAGGTCGCGTACATATCATGACGTACATGATCGATCTGACTGTTGAAGCATACGGGATCTGAATCATTGCATCTCTCTCATTTTAAGTTTCAGGACACATATCCTTCGATAGAGAGACGCCATGTGTTCACCGGAAGCAACCTCTTCTTGGACTGATCCATGTTGAATCTCTTCAACACTTTGTCAATGTACGAGCTCTGGGAGAGTGCCAGCAGCTTTCTAGATCTATACCGATAGATCCTTATTCCTAGAATAAAGGCTGCCTCTCCCAGGTCTTTCATGGAGAATTTTAATGAAAGCCAAGCTTTCACCGATTGTAGCATGGGAATGTCATTTCCAAGAAGCGATACATCATCAACGTATAGGACAATGAATGTCAGTGCCCTCCCACTAACCTTCTTATTTACAAAGAATCATTTTCGTTTTGAATGAAACCATATTATTTTATGATCTCATCAAAATGATGGTTCCAAGAACGCGATGCTTGCTTTAATCCATAAATGGATCGGTTTAACTTGCAAACCTTATTTGCATGTCTTGGTACGACAAAACCATCAGGTTCTTGCATATAAACATCCTCCAAAAGGTTTCCGTTAAGGAAAGTGATTTTGACATCCATCTGTCATATTTCATAATCGAAATATACAGCAATAGCAAACATTATCTGAATGGATTTAAACATGGCAATGGGTGAAAAGGTTTCATCGTAATCGACACCATGTCGTTGACGATATCCTTTAGCTACAAGCTTAGCTTTGTACGTTTGTATGTTGCCTTCCATGTCTGTCTTCCTTTTGAAGATCCATGTACAACCAATACACTTAATGCCTTCTGGTACAACAACTAGTGTCCAAACTTGGTTGGTATACATGGAATCCATTTCGGACTTCATGGCTTGTTGCCATAAAGCAGAGTCGAAACTTTGTATCGCTTCCTCATACGTAGTCGGTTCATGTTCCTCAATAAGATTAATGTCTACATGAGGTGAGATCAGAAACCCATACCTCTCAGGTTGTTTTCTGAGTCTCTCTGAATTATGCGGTTCTTGCGTATCAGAAGATTGTGGAACAGTCTCATCCTTGATGGACTGTTCGTGTTTCGTGAAAGGTCGGTGCTAGGAACAATATCACTCCGATTTTCATCGAGTTCTACTTTCCTCCCACTTACCACTGCATTCATGAATTCCTTTTCTAGGAAAACCGCATAAGAGCAACAAATATTTTGTTCTCTTGTGGGTTGTAGAAATAATATACTTTCGTTTCCTTAGGATAACCTACAAATATGCACTTATCCGATTTATGTTCCAGTTTGGTACTATCCAAACGTTTAACATATGCCCAACATCCCCAAATCTTCAGGAATAAGAAACCTAGTTTCTTTCCTGTCCATATCTCATATGGAGTCTGTTCAAAAGACTTTGATGGAACCTTATTCAAAATAAGTATTGCACTATTTAATGCGTATCCCCAGAAGGAAATTAGTAACTCTGTGCGACTCATCATTGACCTTACCATGTCCAACAAAGTTCGGTTTCTCCGTTCAGACACATCGTTCAATTTAGGTGTTCCGGGAGGAGTCCATTGTGAAAGAATACCATATTTTTTCAAGTAATCTTGAAACTTATTGCTTAAGTATTCTCCACCACGGTCCAACCGCAATGTTTTAATACGTTTTCCAATTTGTTTTTCTACTTCGTATCGAATCTCTTTGAATCTCTCAAAAGTTTCTGACTTATGTTTCATAAGATACACATAACCATAACGCGATGCATCATTCGTAAAGGTTACGAAGTATTCATATCCACTTCTAGCTTGGCTAGACATGGGCCCGCATACGTCACTATGAACGAGGGCTAACAGCTCGGTAGCACGTACACATTTACCACTAAAAGGTTGACCGGTTCAATCACATGCGTAAAATGTAAGCGTACATATCGTTCAAGTAGTATAAAAAGTATCGATCCCACGAGGACTTATGACCTAAGCTATTAATTTTATGAGGCCAAATGATTACTAGTATCTAACAGATTGATTGATTTACTGGGTGATGACTTTAAACTTAAAAACAAGTAAATAAAATTACGTGCAAGTAAATTAAGTGAAATTCAATATTAAGAAACTATCCAGGGTTGTGATTTCTTCCAATATCTAATTAAAGATGAAGTGGTTATTTCATGTTTGTGTAATAAATCAGTTTACTAACCTGGAACAATAATTTTACAAAAGCTTATGTCGATGGTCAAATGCAAATACCCAGTATAACCCAATTGAACCATATGTCTATGTCAACCAAATCATCTGGATTCATTAAAATTAAGTTCCAATTGTGGTTACCCCCGCCCGACAGGTATATGTCTATCCTGTAAGGAAATCTATTAAAGGGTTATCTATCTTCAAGGAAGATCGTGGGCTATTAAGTCTAAGGCTGATACCTAAAATTCCATTGTCAAGTTTATTTTAGATTTATCAGATCAATCTTATTAGTGGCCAGTTAACAAGATGCATTAAGCTTAAGACTTAATAAGTAAACCTTTAAATTACTCAAACTTTAAAATAACCCCTTATAAACCGATGATATTGGATTTCATCACAACCCCAGATAACGGGCTTAGCTACGACACATATTTACAACTAATAAAAACTTAAATAAAATAAAAGACATAGAATAAAATGCTGGAAAGTAAATAAAGAAAATTACAATAAAAGAAAATGCTAGGGTTAGATGATCCACTTTTATTACTACTATTTTAGATATCTCCCTCAATATAATTTATTGACTTGTGAGATAATACCAACCAGCCATATAGGCGGTAACCTGATAATATATTGACTTGTGAGATAATACCAACCAGCCATATAGGCGGTAACCTGATTAAGTCAAATTAATATTTAATTACCAACCGATCAATATAGCGGTATCCTTATTAAGTCAAATTTTAAGTAATTATTATATTATAATTAAAAGAGATTAATCTAAATAGCGATAATAAAAGCTTTACCTTTCACCCTAGTAGGGGGAAGTTACCTCCTCATGTTGAATAGTAAAAACTAAAAAAGTAAAGAAAGTAAATTACTATTACAAAAAGTAACTAAAATTAATTACAAAACTGAAATTAAAACAAACTAGATACAAACTCCTTATTTACTCAGAGATTTACAGAGAGGAAGGTACATCTGAAACTGAAATTTCGAGCTGAATTTATAAGGGTTGATAGGCTTCCCGCGTCCCAACGCGCCGCATTTTTCGGCGACAAATACGGCGCATTTTTCGGATCGGCTGACACGTGGCAAGGCGGCTGGGAGCTGAATGATTGTTCTGACATGACAATGACGTTGCAATGACGTGACGACACGTGACGATGTGGATTGTTGACACCATAGGATGATGACACGTGTCTCGATGCACGTTAGCATATCTCCTCTGATGTTGACATGTGGTAAGCGCACGTTAGCATCTAGCGCATGTTAGCAGACTTCTCAGATTTTGACACGTGGCACTGCTCATTTTAGCATGAAGCGGTGCAAGTTAGCACAGGCCGGCGCACGTTAGGCGTCGCGACGCACCAAATGACATTTTTGCCCTTTGTTGTCTTTTTACTGTTTTGGCCCCAAATCACCTCTAGAATGTCCTGAAACTTTATTTATTTATAAAATAACACAGAACACATCAAATTATTCACAAAACTTAAGAATCTATACAAAATATTAGGTCAAATGAGTGGGAAATAGTGATACATTTACCACTCATCAAAGGTGTTTTAGGCATTTTGCCTAACAAATAAGATTCACAGACATCATATTAATTAGGATCAAATCTGTCCAAATATCCATTCTTCGAAAGTGTGGATATACGAGTTTTGTTAATGTGTCCCAAACGACAATGCCACAAATAAGTCTCATATGTTTTACTCAATTTGTTTTTTTGTTTGTCATGTAATATGTTTGAGATTCGTTTATATTCAAAATATAAAGACCATTATTCACATCTGCTATACATATCAAAATATCATATTTATAAACAAAACACCCAGTGTTCTTGAATACAAAGGTATACCCGCATCAGGTTAAACTAGATACAGAGATAATATTCCTAGTCAAATTAGGTACAAAATAACAGTTGCCTAATGTAAGTACATACCCTGAGGGCAGATTCAAAACATAGGTGCCAACAGCCAAAATAGCGACTCTCGTCTCATTTCCGACTCGCATGTCGATCTCCCCTGAAGCCAGTCTCCTGCTAATCTGCAGATCCTACACATCAGTACATATGTGAGTACCACTTCCAGTATCAAAAATCCAATTTTTAAAACAAGTAGTAGACATGTTTATTTCAATAACAAACATACCTGAAGCTGGAGCCTTGCCCGCCTTCGCTTCCTTCAAGTCTACCTTGAACTTACGACAATCATGCTTCCAGTGACCCTGTTTGCCACAGTGTAGGTAGACGTTTTGGGATTTGTCATTTGTCTTCCTAGAAGACTGTGATGATTGAGCCTTTCCATTCTTCTTCTTCTTCTTCTTCACACCCCCAGAAATCTTCGGCTAAGCCTTGGCCCCATTGAATGTCGAAGTAAGATGCACCTTGCGCTTCTTGCCTTAGGCTCTGGCTCTGCCTCTTTCAGCATAGCCATTAACTCTCCAGAGTTTTCTCATGGTTCATCATATTATAGTTCATGATGAACCTGCCCCAACATTCAGGCAGAGACTGTAAGATCAAATCTATGAAAGTCTCGGCCTCAAAGGTAATGCCCAGCTGACCCAGCTGTTCGATGTCCGCAATCATCTGTGACACGTAGTGTTCGACAAATGTATCCTCTGACATACGAGAGCGAAAGAGCTTCTTCTACAACTCATAATTCTGTGATCTAAGATTAGATCTATGAAGATCTTTCAACTTCAACATCATCGCATAAGAATCCAATCCTTTATTCTGACGACGAAACTGAGGCTCATCTCCCAATCTGGAAAATTTGCGTCGTTAAAGACATTCTCACCCATGATTATGTCTCTAACGCTTATCTTTCCAGCCATTTTGATTGCTATAGTCCAACTATTCAATCAAATGTTTCGGGTACACTCAAATGCAATGGTTACTATAGTCCAACTATATAACAACTACAATGGAGTAGTGTTAAGTACAGTCTAACTGTTCAAAGAAAACAATAAATGAATAATATTAGTGCAACTAATATATATAATAACGAGAAATAATAATAATAGAGTGCGCATATTAGCGAGTATTAAACGAAATTACAAATTTAATACTAGTCTCCTACTAATTTTCGGCGAGCCTCTAACCCTCCGTTGAGTACTCCTGAAACCTAGTTTCCTAGTGGGCTAGGATCCCGTTAAATAATATACAACCTTGACTTTGGCCAACAAGCTGTGTAAAATTTAACTAGGTAGATCTCTAAGATCAATTGGATCCCATCCAATTCCTAGATCCGGTAAGTGGACATCAAAGTCCGAAACATATATCTAATATATTTCCTAACCTGTTTCCTTTGAATCAACTAAGCCTTGGCTTTGTCTCAACAAGCTTAATGATTCCAGTTAAGCGCGACCCATTGACAGTAGGAAAGCTTCGTAATCCATGACGATGAACAAGAGTGACCTCCACTTTGGCCAACAAGTCATAATTGCCTAAGACATACGATATCAAAAAAGCTTTCATGGTTCAAAAACATCCGCGATAGACAATGATCTTGACTTTGGCCAACAAATCAAAGCCATTCTTGTATCTTGAGAGAGAACCACTCAATGGAAGGAAATGTTTAATATTAAATGTGAGGACGTTTTCATCCAATGTTCATACAACGATTTGATTTTGCCAACAAATCAAAGGCAACCAACTTATTATCTTTGATTAGGTCTCATCATACACCCTTAAACATGTATTCTAAAAGCACAATAAGGCACGGTAATATAATTATGATATGCGGATGGATATTCATATACATTTTGTTCATAGAACAAATCTCTTTTTTTCTTTTCCTCTTTCCGCTAGCACTTTACATTCTTCTATTTACCCAATTATATAACATTATAAGAAACCTCATTTACATGAGGGGATTTGGTGAGAAGAGAAATACAATGAGAATAAGAGGTGATAGGCTGGACACGCAGGTCCAATTTCAAATAAATACAATATTTACAATAATTTTCAAAATTGCCCCCACCCATCTAATATCCATCCGATATATATTATTCAAACAAATACATCCAAGCATTCACACATATCATGTTGTCAATAAATGTAATCCAATTAATTAATTCTTCAATTAATGACCATCCAATGTTCATACAAAGATTTGATTTGCGCGAGTCCAACTCGTTTAAGAAGAAATACTCAAAGTAAGTATTCTTGAATTATATCGAACTACAATATTAAATCCAATTTAAATTGTATGTAATAGTAATTCAAGTTTAATTTCAAATTAAACAATTACACTTATTATATTATAATAATTCCATTTTAGACTTGTATTCCAAATACAATTCAAATGGTCTCAAAGGCCCATTTAGCATCCAATGCCAATTCTATTAGGTCCAATTGGCTTTAATTAATTCTTTAGGCATGGACTTTTGGCCATTATGGATCAAGCCCATAATGCATTGGCCCATTTAGGAATCACCTTATGCCTTAAATTAATTTTGGCCCATTAGGTCCAATTAGATTATTAAAAGCCCAAAAGTCATATTTTGGACTTTTATGGAAATAGTTTAGGCCCAATTGGATCCAACCTAATTGTCCACAACCAAACTTGGCCCAACTAAGCCCATTAATCCAAATATAACCAAATTAGCCTATTTAATATTTTAGGGACTAAGTTTCATTAATACAATATTCCAAATATTACATTAATCCATTTTAAGTGTAATTAACATAACTAATTAATTAATCTAACATTTCTAAAATATTAATTAATCTAATTAATCATGCTTATCATTCCAATTCATGTCCAACACAAATTGAAGCAAAATCAAGTCTCCAACAAGCATGCTAACTCACGGCAATGACAAGAAATTAATATTCAATTTGATTCCAATCCAATTAAATCAACATTCAACATATATATCATGCCATTAACACATCCAAGTGTCAAAATTAAAAAAATCACCATGAGTTACACTAGGGTAAGTTTCGACCAACTTAGGGAAATTTGATCCAATCAAATTTTCAACAATCCAACAATGCACAACTCCAAGTTATCATCATCGTTCCAACAACTCAATTTTGAATTTTCATGCTCCAAGCAAAAATTCCTAATTAAAGTTTATGAACCCTAGTTTTTCAAAATCATATTTAGCAAGGTTCTGATACATTGTTAGCCTCTCTAAGACATGCCACAAGATCCTAAACATGATATATATGTGAAATAACAAGAAAAGTGACGGAATCACTTACATTGTTAAACGGAGAAATTTCGAAATTTCCTCTTTGGATGAAGCTCCAAGCTTGTTGTTATGTTGTTTATTCCTTGGGTGAGTTTCTCTATCACCTAATTTGACTCCTCTAAGTGCTAGCTATTTTGGAAATTTTGAAGCAAAATTTCACAACAATAGAGAGAAGGGTTCGGCCAAGGTGGAGAGAAGAAGAGATTTTTCAAGACTTGGTGGTTGTGTGTTTAAAAGCAATTAATTAATTAAGCCAACTACTTACATCAACATTTGACCTTTGATGTAAGTCATATGGTCCCACCACATTTTAAATTCAAAATTTGAGTTGGCTTCCTCAACACACAACTTGACTTGGGCCCACCAAAGTCAAAAATATTTTGTGTTCTCAAAACACAAAAAGACACACGCAAAGTCACGGACAATTTAATCAGGTTCGTTTAATTCCGATTAAATGAATTTACCGTCGCGCCATAATTAAATCCAATTTAATTAAATAATTATATCTCGTAAAATTATTATGATAGTCGTTTTCAAAATAATTCTAAATTAATTCGTTCGCCCAAATTAAAATCCAATTTTAATTTCGTATTGAAATCCGATATCCGATATATTATTTTAGCCACAAATAAATAAATTAAATAGAAAATCCAATTTAAGTATTAAATTTATTTTATCGATTAATTCTAAATTAATCATGTTCTCTCTTCTATACGAAGTTAATCCCATATTAATTCTTGCCGTAATTAATCCCAGATTAATTTTCTTTCTCATAATTAATCCCAGATTAATTCTATCTAAGTCAAATGTCATTGGTGAATCTTTGGGAAGTGACCCAAGAGATTCTTGGATATGTTGGTAGTAAATATGGTTATCGGACTATCCGAACACGTGCGTACCTCGTACCATGTTCTCACCGATTTACAAGACATGGTTGGCTTCTAGCAAAGTATCGTGCCTACCCAATTCTCCAGAAATATTCACTAAGGAATATCATATGTATCAGGCGTAGTAATACTAATATTATGTAATACGTAATACGGTCCAGTATCAGATGTAACATGTTAGGCCTAGGGCTGGTTCTGTGTCTGCCCCATACGAAGCATATATCAGATCTTGAGTAACTAATCTCTATAATCGGGAAGTCATGACCTAGTCATACTATCCCGATAGCTACAGCTTTAAGAGTACTAGTTCCGTATCCTCTGTGACCATCATCTCCATATGACTGAAGTGATACTCCCATCTTGACATCACATCCAATACACTACGATTCTCAGTAAACCCAATACAGGCGTACACAGAACCTGTTAAAGCTCCAGATGACCAATACTAAAGTAAACTGATTGTCGCAAGTAATAGCGACGTAAGTCTCAAGTTAAAGATCACATTCACCTACCCTGATTCGGATTCCCATAGACACATAGTCATACTACCAATGGGATTCCGAGTGGGTCTATCCAGATCGAACTATTCCCGGTCCAACGGCTAACAAAATCTCTTATTACACTTGCATAAGTATCCAATACCTAAATATATAAGAACTATGTCGTTAAGCTTCCATAACGCGCACAAGTGTAATACTAGTCTATTCCGCATTATCAATGTCCAGTCTCGATAATACTTCGACTATGGATATTTAATGATTAAACAGTTCGTGGATTAATACTGTCTCATATCTTATTATCTGATTTAACCACATACCTTTTTATCATTAATATATATCCAAGTAATCTAATTACAATAATGATAAAATAATAATTTCCTTTTGTCACATAGATAATTTGTAAAAAAATATAATGTTCTTTACAAATAGTGATGATATTGGTCATAATTGTCCAACATCCAGTATCTTCGTAGAATAGCGTAATGATATAAAATGAATTGTTTGAATTTAGTATATGAAGTATGTGCATTTGGTAGAATCCGAGTGAAAACGGAATGAGTTTGATCGATCCGATAGAATATGTTAGTTTCCGATAAAAGTGAGTTTTTGCATATAAATATGTGTTTGGGTTTTGATGATAGTTGTGAGTTATATATGATATTATGAACATGTTTAGATAAATCCGGGTAGGTTCAGAGGGTTTGGGATCCTTCCGTAGCGTTTGCGGAAACTTTTTCGAGAGATTTTCCAAAAACACGTAAACTAAGAATTTAAGTTAATTGACCACTTGGGTTAGTGTATAAATTTGTTTTAAGATTACTGAAACTGAAAGTATTGAAATTGGACTTGATTTGGTTATTTCGGAAAGATCCGAAATTTTATCGTAGTTTAGTCGAGAACTCCGTAAATCATATTTTTGATGGAATTTCGCCATTTATTTTGACAAAATTGATTAGGACCTGGAGTGCTCGCGAAGCCAGGTAAGCAACCCATGAGATGAGTAATTAAATGATTGAATTATGTTAAATATATGTATATGGAAATGATTGAATTATTTAGGATAAGATGAGGTTAGCCACGAGATATTCTTGAGAAAAAAGTTCGAGATCATGTGTAGTTAAGTTTATCGATCGTCACATGTATGAATTTTTGTTAATGCTTTCATTTGAAGTGAAATTTCTGATGAGCTTAATGTCAATGTGCATGCATGAATATACGTAAGGCTATGAACCTGTATCGATATGAACATGTGTAGGTGAATGAATATGAAAATGTATGAATATATGAATATGTATTTGTATATGCGTATTGTGTTAAGACATGTATAGGTTGGGTATACAGAATTGGTGAATGGAGGCAAACCATGGTTTTCTAAATTGGTAAAAGTTAAACTCTTTGAATGAGTAAAGTATGTGTAAGCATGGATGTGTTTATGAATTAATATTTCTGATAAGAATTCTGGAAACAGTGTGTATTTGATTGACAAGTAAAAGACATGAAGATTGTTAAACGCTATGGTATGGGAATTTGAAGTAATACGTATGAATATATGTTTAATGTATATACATATATATACCATATGATAAGCAATGTTTGACATGTATGCACTTGTGTATGTGAGATCGTGTGATAAATAGTTGATCATCGTCTATCGGCTCCCTAATGAAAAGAAATGTTTTATTGTATTGTATTACATTAAATGAAATATACTACATACTAGAAGAAGGGGGACCACTATGAGGCAACTGCATAAACAGCTGCATCAGCTGAAGAGCTAGTCGGACCTGCTTCTGTATATACTGATGCATCTGCTCCTACTGTTACTACATCCGCTCTAGCTATTATTGCATATGCTCCTACATCTACTGCTACATCTGCTCCTACTACTACTGCATTTGTTGCTGCATCTGTTGTCTCGACATAATGATCTCCTCCTACATAACCGCCCGTGAAGTCGATGTGGTAGAAGATGGGGAACTACCCTCAGGTACATATTGAGAGCCCATATTGTAGACATGTTTCTTCTTCTCCCATCTAGTAATCTCAATAAATAGTCGGTCATCATCTATCGGCTCCCTAATCTGCAGCTAGTCTCGGGCAGCTATATAGCGATCATGTGAGAAATTTAATTCATGTTAGATCATAATATAATTTTTTTAAAGTTACATAAGTAAACATCTCAGGTGGACCAAAAAGCCATTAAACATCAATCAACAAACAAAATAACCACTACCAGACCAGTAAGTCTGGTGAGGCCTAACGAACCATGTAAGTAAAAATACATGCATGAATTTGATATACTTATCAATGTCACACACTACACAAGCCTAACAAAGTAGGGGCTATTCTAGACACTATATTTTTATACATAGCCCGATGATGAGTCACTTATGGAGCCACCCTCTGGAAATTGGGATATTGGAATGATGAATATCAGAAAGGAAAGGAACTCCAGGAAAATCAGTCAAAAGCCGATTGAACATCACCTATGTCCGGCCAGATATACCTTTAAATCTTAATTCTGGCCGTACATGATACAGTTGTCAGTGAACAAGTAAATTATCAGTTATTGAAGTTATGGATGTGATTACGTCCGGTAGGACATATAATTCAAATTGAATATTCGGCCAAACAAGTATCGAATTGTCAATACACGTGCAAAATTCAAACATATAGAATCACAGGCTTGATTACATCCGACCAGAGGTATATCCCAAAATATGCATCCGGCCGGACATGTCTCGGCTTGTAACTGACCTAGCAGATTGACAATCACTGGAGAATGGGAGGAGATTTTGTCCCGTTCTTCCACCTCGGTCCCCCTCTTTATCTATAAAAAAAGGTTTCTTTCACAATGGAGGAGGATTCAGAGGCTAGTTTAAAGAGATCAACCCTAAAAACCCTAAAAATCTAAAGACTTTGAGAGAGAAAAAGAAAGAAAACAACACCAATTCTTGGAGTTCCTTCCCCCTGGTGCAAATCCAGCGACGACTAAGACTTTTGAAATGGGTCTTCCGAGCCACAACATACGCAAAGGTACGACCTGAGGGCATCCTTTTCAAGATTTCTTCACATTTGAGATTCTGGTTTTGACATAGTGTTGTTGGTTGGACTTACACTACGTCCGACTAGACATACACACACATGGCAATACATAGATATGTCTGGCCATGCAAACTATTCTATGTTGTTTACTGCATACTTAGCTATCTTTATGTTATACTCATTTCTATTATGTTATGGACATTTAGTTGTTTTGTTCTCATGTTTTAGTCGATAATATGCATGTGTTGCTAATTCTTATTATTTAATCCGACTGTATGATCCCATTGTATATAGGATGAAAATTCGGACGCCATAATCGATTTCGAATGGACAATAATATGGTTCACACATGGGAGGCAAATCCACATACCACTGAGAGATGACTATTTCATTATAAATATATCAAAAATGCATGTTTATTATGTTTTTTTACTGTGTATGAATATTTATGTGTTACTGAACTACGAAGTACATTCGACCAAACTCGCAGTAAGTCCAGCAGAAGATGAAGATTGAATTATATATTTGGCTGATCTTAGGCCATATCCGGCCGACCTTAGGCACTATCTGACCGACCTTAGGCCATATTCATCCAAGCCGCTTTGAGGCCAGGCCCATATAATACATGCTTTAACCCATTTTAACTTATTTAATTCCTGTTATAATATTTTATTCCCGTATATAAACTTTACTTATTTATTTATCGTTTTTCGTGTTTATGCTATGATGTGTGCTTTATAAATGTATTGCATGTGAGTGTATTATATGATATGAGAATACCTTATTTGAACGTAAATATTATTCTAACATTAGTAAGGGACCATTTCAAACCTAAACGGGTTTAAGGTACATAAGACTTTATCTGTTATCTCATTTATAAAATTTAACAAACCTGACACCAAAGACTAATCATTTCTGACATATTATCTCATTTTCAAACACACTAAGACTTTATACATGATAGACCGAACTTGCCCTAATGACTACAAAACAGTATCCGGTTCCACGAGCTCGTCCTTCAGAAATCCTACAAAACAGATCTGGTATGGTGGGGTGAGTATTTTGGAACACTCGTGAGTGGATATAAATCGAGATATACTTAATAAATTGAGCAAATTTTCCAATACTAAATACTTTTTCTTTGTGTCTAAAAATATTTAAATGAAAACTTCTTCTGAATTTCTGAACATCTTATAGCTTAAAAGGAGACTGAAACACTTGAAATAAAATATCATAGAAATTCTGAAAACTTATGAATCAGAATCTATTATAAAACTCACGAGTGGTTACTATAAAATAATAAAACATGAACGTCAGAAAAAATCAAAATATATTAGAAATAAAATCGAATTCAAACCCTACTGTAATAAACTCTATTGTATTAAAATCTACTGGAGTAAAATTGAATTTCAAAATATGTTATGATTCAAAATCTTCCAGTATTAAAAATCTCTTACAAAAATAATTTGTCGTAAAACATGTATCTCTGTAAAACTTTGGTGTTTATAGGCGTTACGTATCGCCGTCCTCTAGGCATGTCACTGTAAATCACGTATTTATGGGTGTTACGTATTGCCGTCCCCCAAAATACTATAGCTGGGGATCCATGGATGTTACATATCACTGTCCGCCTGGTCCCAAATCTATAGCTACCATATGCACATGGTCATCTAGTTACGTCAATTCCATTTATAAATATTTGTAAAAACATACTCATCAAAATCATATCAAATCATCAAAATTGTCTCAAATTATCAAACTCATATCAAATAGTCATTAATAGTCTCAAAACATCAAACTTGTCAAATAATTAAAAACAAATCATCCCCACTCATCGAAAATATCCCAAATTATCAAATCATCAAAATTATCTTCAGATGTCAAAATCACATCTAGTAAATCAATATTTAAAACATAGCTAAATCATTTCAGATATTTCAAATAAAACAATATTCAAATATCACAAATATATTATAAGAAACCAATAAGAAAGGTAGAATATCTACTCACAGTTTTAGGCTCATGCAAACCATATCTACGTGCTAGGAAATGATCTTGATGTTCACTATCCCTCCAAGACCTCTCGAAGCAACTACATTTGTTAAATCAGAATCACCAAGTCTGATAATAAACTAGAATAATTGATTTTTCTACAAAGCTAACGATAATTGAATTAAAGTTACATAAACTATCCATTAGCAAAATCTATTCTATGCACACTATTCAGAGTTAATTTTGAAATTATGATGTACTTAATCGGGAGTAGGTCAAGGGCTGAAATTTTAATACATTAATATTTTATGTGTCTAGTTTATGTCAATTTTATGGTTCTTAATTTTGATTCTTAGAATTCAAGTTATAGTGACATATTTGCACACTACGCAGGCAAAAACAGTTTAAGGTATCAATATAGAACAAACACATTACAAAGTTTGCTATAATTTTGTGTCTCAATGGAAAAATCTAATTTTTGAATATATTAATTCTCTAGTTTCTAATTTACGTTTCTTTTTAGGGATCTCAATTTCGTTTTCTAAGACTCGAATAATAAACAAATTTTTATACACTACATAAAGAAATTTCAGTTTTGACTAGTTTAGGTAATTACAATAAAAGCATAACCATCACTCAATTCCATAAATATTTATACATATGGACAGGGTATAACTAATAATTATGGTACTTGAAGTAAAATTACAATTTATAATTTACCTTATCACAAACTATCCAGATTGAGTCCTATGAAAAGGGCAATCATTTTCGAAAATTATTGGTAATTCATGCTTACATGAGAAAATCTGATTTTTGACTATGCTATTCTTTATTGTGTGTAATTTATGTATATTTTATGGTTTTTTATTTGGAGTTCTAGAACTCGTTTTATAACCAAGATACTACAACCTACGCAGACTCCACTTCTATTCAAATTGAGATAATTTTAGGATTCTAAAGCTTCTAAGACTAAATTCAATGCTCCCCAACCACTCATCATTTTACCATCAATTCATCTCACAATTACAAAAAATTCTGAAATTGGAATACATTCAAGATGGCTGACCTAATTACTTTTCTTCTAGTTTCAAAAGCTTTGCCAAAACTATCCTTGTTGCTTCCAACTCCCCCTCCTATGCTATTCAAATTCTTGTTTGAAGAGCTGAAATGTCTCCCTTCTTTTTCCAAGTACACGGCTAAGTAGGAAAAAAAATGAGCTTGATGTGTGTTATATATATTTAACTAGTCAAATATAGATTCCTCCAGAATTCTTTTTTATTTTTATTTTTATTTTTTTGTCATTTTTTCTTCTCTTTGTTGGGGCCGATTATTGGGCTTGATTTTTTTGGTTTGGTTAATTTTAGTTATATTAAGTCCAAAACCATTTACTTGGTAAACCCGAGTTATTTTCTTAGTGGACCCAAAGTTTAGCCCATTTTCGTATAAACCCCATTTTTTGTCGGGGTTTTATCACCCTTTTGTACCTTTTATCTTTTTCCAAAATATATACGCAGTTTTGATCTAATTTGAAGATACAATGGAAGTAATGATGAGATTATGATGCTGTTGTTTGGTTTTTTCGAATTCAAATTGTGATTCTTTTCTGTAATATTTCAGTAGGTAAATCCAGGAGATATAGAATGATTTGGACAAACTTTTGTTGTATCTGAGAAGAACAAAAGCTTGATTGGGTGAATTTTCTTAATGACCAGCCTTCCTGTCCATCTGAGCGTGTGTATTGAGTGCAGGCCACATACTGATTTTAATTTATAACCGTCAACGGCCTACTGATCTATTGGAACCTTCCTTTTCCATGTAGGGATACCTTGGAAGTAAAAGCTCTTGCCATGACTCTAGTATCTATCGACAATGGCAAAGGTTCTAAATATCTAGGATGAGGAAATGAAAGAACCATTTTAAAATGGAGTGTGTTGGAAAAAATGCTTATGAGTAAGCATTTTGAGGCTCAATTTTAAGCATGGTCCACTTCGTGTTAGTGGTTGTTATTGAATGATTCGGATACTCCTCCGTGAGTACTTCGAAATGGCCCAGCCAATCAAATCAAAATCAAGCTTGGCTCGTGTGCACCCGCGTGTCCTGCGTACACGAATGACGGACCAAATATTGAGCGGGCCTGGCCCAGCCAATTTTTGGATGTCTCTTTATTTTTCCAAGCCTTTTTATGTTCCATAACAGTTGAATCAATGACAATTAATCAACTTTGTGGTTACAATTTGAGATTAATGACATTAATCAACTTGATGGTTACAACAAGTCTAAAGCCTCTCATTGATGAAACTTAATTGGCATGTTATTTTCTTTTAATATAGTAGTGTTTTCGTTTTTTAGAATTACATACATTACACACAAGAGAAAATTGTTATTACGAAAATCTTTTGAGAGAGAGTTCAAGCACTTCAGTTGTTCGTTGAAGTCGGCCTTGGTGGTGCCCAATTTCGTCTATTTTTCCGTTGCATCCTGGGAAACAGACGTCTCGCGCTTTACTGCACCGATCGGTAGGGGACGAATTTGTTTTAAGGAGATTGTTGCCACATCAACAAGCCTCGGAATTCTCCTGTTGCTGATCCGTGTCGTATTCTCAACTCACTGCCTGCAATTGTCTTCTATTTTATTTGTATTGTTGATTACTGTATCACTTTTGTTAATTGTACTTTTGTGTTCAGTTACTGTCTGTTCAAAGTCCGTTGCAAGAACACAGTAAACAAATAAGTTGTAATAGTCTTAAAACAAAATTCCCTCTGTGGATATGGAAAACAGTCCAAACACAGTAGATGTTCTGGCAGCCCCTGTGGTTGGGCAGAATGTTGTGGCAGCCCCTGTGGTTAGCCAAAGTGCAGTGGCAGCCTCTTCGGCTGGCCAACTTGCTTCAGCCTCTGGGCTTAATATGGCAGCTGCTGTGGCTGGCCAAAGTGTCACTGCCTCTATGGCTAGACAACCTGTTGGACATGTGAGCCATGTCAATCCTGCTGCGGAAAAACCTGAAAAATTCAGTGGACAGAATTTTAAACGGTGGCAACAGAAAATGTTTTTCTACTTGACCACGTTGAACCTAGCAAGGTTTCTAAAAGAAGATGCTCCTGTACCCGCGGAGGGTGAGATTGATATCCAAGTGATCACTGCGATCGATGCTTGGAAACATTCTGAATTCCTATGTAGGAATTATGTGCTAAATGGGCTGAGTGATTCCTTGTACAGTGTGTACGCCGGAATGAAAACAGCAAAAGGGCTTTGGGAATCTTTAGACCGAAAATATAAAACTGAGGATGCCGGTACTAAGAAATTTGTCGTAGGTCGTTTCCTAGATTTTAAGATGGTTGATTCCAAAACTGTGTTAAGTCAAGTACAAGAATTGCAAATTATTCTAGCAGAAATACATGCTGAGAGGATGGTTTTAAGTGAAACCTTTCAAGTAGCCTCGATAATTGAAAAACTACCACCTGGTTGGAAAGATTTCAAGAATTACCTAAAGCATAAGCGAAAAGAAATGAGTATTGAAGACTTGGTTCTTAAGCTCAGAATTGAGGAAGATAATCGTGTATCTGACAAGAGAGGCATAACTCATGAGGCCAAAGCAAATGTTGTTGAACATTGCCAAAAGAACAAGAACCCTAAGAACAAAGGGTCAAAGATGGGCCCTAAAGGAGGGGTTTCCAAGAAATCCAAATTTCAAGGAAAATGCTTCAACTGTGACAAAATGGGTCACAAATCTTCTGAGTGCAGATTGCCGAAGAAGGAAAAGAATCAAGAGGCTAATGTGATGGAAAATGTGACTCAAGATGTTTCAGACATTAACCTTTCAGCTGTGGTTTCTGAGGTGAATCTTGTGGGTTCTAACCCAAGAGAGTGGTGGATTGACACTGGTGCCACTCGACATGTGTGCTCGGACAAGAGCATGTTTTTTCTTCATTTGAGTCTGTTGGTAATGGGGAAAAAATATACATGGGAAATTCTGCAACATCTGAGATTGAAGGTCAAGGAAAGGTGATTCTGAAGATTACTTCTGGGAAAGAGTTGACTTTGAACAACGTTCTGTATGTACCAGAAATTCGGAAGAATCTTGTGTCTGGATCGCTTTTGAACAAGCATGGATTTCGGATGGTGTTCGAGTCTGATAAAGTAGTTTTGACTAAAAATGGGTTGTATGTGGGAAAAGGGTATGTAACTGATGGGCTTTTTAAGCTCAATGTAATGGTTGTTAAACCCAAAAATATCAATAAAGCTAGTTCTTCTGCTTATATTGTTGAGTACTCTAATTTATGGCATGGTAGATTAGGACATGTTAATTTTAATTCATTGCGGAAATTAATTAACATGAATCACATTCCCAATTTTAAAATTGATAACAAACATAAGTGTGATACTTGTGTTGAGGCAAAACTGACTAGATCATCTTTTCATAGTATTGAAAGAAACTCTGAACCACTTGATCTAATACATACCGATGTATGTGATTTTAATTCAATACAATCAAGAGGTGGTAATAAATATTTTATTACCTTTATTGATGATTGCACGAGATTTTGCTATGTGTATTTGATGAAAAGTAAGGACGAAGCTATAGAGAAATTTTTCTCTATAAGAATGAAGTTGAGAACCACTGAATAAAAGAATTAAGGAGTTAAGAAGTGATCGTGGTGGTGAGTATGTTTTTCCTTTTGAATCACTTTGTGAACAAAATGGAATCATACATCAAACCACAGCTCCTTATTCACCTCAATCCAATGGGATTGCAGAACGTAAGAATCGTACCTTGAAAGAGATGATGAACGCTATGTTAATCAGCTCTGGCTTACCTCAGAATATGTGGGGAGAAGCTGTTTTATCAGCTAATTACCTTTAAATAAGGTACCACGGAAAGAAGCAGGAAAAACTCCTTATGAAATGTGGAAAGGAAGAGTATCTTCCTATAAATTCCTACGAGTGTGGGGGTGTCTTGCCAAGGTAGTCATTCCTCCACCTAAAAAAGTGAAGATAGGACCAAAAACTGTTGATTGCATTTTCATAGGATATGCACATAACAGTAATGCTTATCGATTTCTTGTGCATGAGTCTAATATACCAGATATTCACAAGAATACGATAATGGAGTCGAGAATGCATCTTTTTTCGAATATGTTTTTCCTTGTAAAACTAATTCGAATTCAAATGTGTACAAACGGGCACATGAGACTATAATTGAAGATAGTCAGGACCGAGAACAAATAAATGTTCCAAAGGATCAACAAGTTGTTGAATTTGAACCAAGACGTAGCAAAAGAGCTAGGACCGAAAAAACATTTGGTCCAGATTTTTTGACATTTTTGCTAGAAAATGATCCTCAAAGCTATAACGAAGCTAATGTCAGTTGATGGTGCTTTGTGGAAAGATGCCATCAATAGTGAAATTGAATCCATCTTACAAAATCACACATGGGAGTTAGTGGATCTTCCTTCAGGATGTAAACCGTTAGGGTCCAAGTGGATTTTCAAAAGAAAATGAAGGCAGATGGATCAATTGACAAGTACAAAGCAAGACTTGTAATTAAAGGTTACAGACAACGTGAAGGTCTTGATTACTTTGATACTTATTCTCCTGTAACGAGAATAAATTCCATAAGGATGATACTAGCATTGCAGCTTTGCGCAATCTTGAGGTACATCAGATGGATGTGAAAACAGCCTTTCTGAATGGAGATTTAGATGAAGAAATCTACATGGAACAACCTGAAGGCTTTATAGCTCCAGGACAAGGAAAGAAAGTCTGTAAGTTAGTTAAATCCTTGTATGGATTGAAACAAGCTCCGAAACAGTGGCATAAAAAGTTTGATGATACCATGTTGGCAAATGGTTTCAAAATCAATGAATGTGATAAATGCATTTATGTCAGAGAGACAGAAGTTGGCTATGTCATTTTATGTCTCTACGTTGATGACATATTGATTGTCGGGAGTAATATTAAAATGGTGAAATCTACCAAGAATATGCTAAAATCTAAGTTTGACATGAAAGACATGGGTCTAGCAGATGTCATTCTAGGAATAAAGATCTCGAGAAGTTCAGATGGACTTATTCTTGATCAGTCGCACTATGTGGACAAGATTCTTGGTAAATTCAACAATGATGATTCTGCTGTGGCTAGAACTCCTTTAGATGTGAGTCTACACCTATCAAAGAATAGGGGAGATGGTATATCTCAAGTAGAATACTCTAGAGTTATCGGGAGTTTGATGTACCTATCGAGTTGTACAAGGCCTGATATAGCCTGTACAGTAAACAAGCTCAGCAGATATACGAGTAATCCAGGGGTTGATCACTGGAAAGCAATAGTGAGAGTACTTAGGTACTTACGTTTTACTCGTAATTATGGGTTGCACTATCATAGATATCCAGCTGTAGTCGAAGGATACAGTGATGCTAATTGGATATCTGATATGAAAGACTCAAAGTCTACCAGTGGCTATGTGTTTACACTAGCAGGTGCAGCTATATCGTGGAAATCCTCAAACAGACTGTGATAGCCAGATCTACAATGGAATCAGAATTCATTGCATTAGACAAGTGTGCTGAAGAAGCAGAATGGCTTCGAAATTTTCTAGAGGATATTCCAGTTGTTGGCCTAAGCCAGTGCCAGCAATTTGCATTCATTGCGATAGTCAATCTGCAATTGGAAGGGCACATAACAATATATATAATGGTAAGTCTAGACATATTCGTCGTAGACACAATACCGTTAGACAGTTACTCTCTACTGGAGTTATTTCGATTGACTATGTAAAGTCAAAGGATAACATTGCGGATCCGCTAACCAAAGGGTTAAATAGAGAGTTGGTTGTGAAATCATCGAGGGGAATGGGACTAAAGCCCATTAGATAAATGTTTATTACGAAGGACAACCCAACCTTGTTGACTGGAGATCCCAAGATCTAGGTTCAATGGGACAACCTACTCGTAAAAGACATAATTGGTTCACTGTGGGGGGTTACCCTCTAGTCCATTCCTATGGTGAAATGAAATAGTGATGCTCGTATGGATTGAGGTTAAGCAAAGGCTTTTAATGATTCTTATGCGTCGGGAATCCGAGCAGAGTATTACGAGATGCTCTTAAATAAGAAATCACCTATGTGAGAGAGAAGTGGGGCCGCTTCAAAGGGAATTGTATGGGGCTCAATTCTTAGAAACTCTTGCAGAACCAGGTTGATGTTCATGGCCAAAATGAACATAATAATGAGAACTCAGATGTGTTAGGTTAAATATCTGTGTGATATATATTCTCCATTTACATGAACGGCAGTACAGTTCAATGACATCGCGTCCACTGTCAGCCAGTAAATGAGATATATTTTCACAAGGGAAGGTTCAAAGGCTGAGGCCTACCTATCTTATGCAGGTGTTGAACCGTTGAACTCTTCTAGGTCAAAATAAAATATTTTATAAAATAATTTTATTCGACGCGTTTTTTCGCCATTTCATTCATGTGGGGGATTGTTGGAAAAAATGCTTATGAGTAAGCATTTTGAGGCTCAATTTTAAGCATGGTCCACTTCGTGTTAGTGGTTGTTATTGAATGACTGACTCAAATTGAGCGGGGGCCTGGCCCAGCCAATTTTTGGATGTCTCTTTATTTTTTCCAAGCCTTTTTATGTTCCTAACGGTTGAATCAATGACAATTAATCAATTTTGTGGTTACAATTTGAGATTAATGACATTAATCAACTTGATGGTTACAACAAGTGTAAAGCCTCTCATTGATGAAACTTAATTGGCATGTTATTTTCTTTTAATATAGTAGTGTTTTCGTTTTTTAGAATTACATACATTACACACAAGAGAAAATTGTTATTACGAAAATCTTTTGAGAGAGAGTTCAAGCACTTCAGTTGTTCGTTGAAGTCGGACTTGGTGGTGCCCAATTTCGTCTATTTTTCCGTTGCATCCTGGGAAACAGACGTCTCGTGCTCTACTGCACCGATCGGTAGGGGACGAATTTGTTTTAAGGAGATTGTTGCCACATCAACAAGCCTCGGAATTCTCCTGTTGCTGATCCGTGCCGTATTCTCAACTCACTGCCTCCAATTGTCTTCTATTTTATTTGTATTGTTGATTACTGTATCACTTTTGTTAATTGTACTTTTGTGTTCAGTTTACTGTCTGTTCAAAGTCCGTTGTAAGAACACAGTAAACAAATAAGTTGTAATAGAGTGTAATCAATCAGGATAAGCTCAGAGAATGTTAATTGAGGGCCTCACTTCTCATTCAGATGGCATATGACGCTGCTGTTTGCATTCTCCTACAAAATCAATGAAGTAGAAGGTCTCCATATCAGGATGGATGGATGGATGGATGGATAGTTGTTTCCTTCTAAACCGCTACCAAATACTTTTATTGTCAACATTGGAGACATGTTGGAGGTAACAGTCATAGTAAATTTCTCTAACTTGCCATTTACAACAGCAGAAATGGAACTTAATATGCATCAGGATGTAGAAACTATTTAGTAGTAAGAGCACTGGCATCAGTTACAGGTGCAGGACTCTATTTTTGCCTTAAAATGGCCATTTAATTCCACTGTTTATTTTTCTTGAACATAGACCCGTCTGGTTCTCGATTCCACTTTTGTAGAGCAGAAAATGAATCGGATAATTCCGATTCGGTTCCGGTTCCACAAGAATAGGGGTATCAAATTTACCCGGACCCGGTCCGGATCTGCATGGACTCGGAAGATCTGGGTCCGTAATTAAAATATCCGGAACCGGGTTTAATAAATTAGGACCCCGGGCGAATCCGGACCCGGACCCGGGGTCGCACCGGTCCGGCCCGGATAGACCCGGGTCCGGAAAAAATAAATAAATATAATAAATTAGAATATAATAAAAAAATAAAAAATAATATGCATATATAAATAAAAATATAATAGAATATAATTAAAAAATATAAAAGAATTGAAATAAAACTAATAAAATTGAAAAAATACAAATACAAATATAAAATAATATAATTAAATTAATTTTTTTAAAAAATAAAATAAAAAACGGGTATCCGGATCGGGTATACCGGGGTCCGTATCGGGTAGTCCCGGATCCGGACCCTTGTATATTTACCAGGGTCCGGGTCCGGACCCGGGGCAATGAAAATGCTTTCGGATCTGGATTTTGCCATCCTTACACAAGAATGTGGAACCGGGAAACGAAACCGGACCAGAACCGAACTGAAATCGGACCGGAACCGTACTTAACAGTTCCGGTTTTTCAATTAATTTAAAAATTGAATTTTAATTTTTTTAAAAAATAAAAATTTGATTTGACATTTATTAATTTGAAATTATTAATTTGAATTTATATTATATTAATTAAAAAATAAAATAAAATTATTTGAACTTAAACTTTAAAAACTTAAGTTGTATACGTATCATCTTACGGTGAGAGAAATCAAAACTCACATAGTTTCATTATATTTTTTAGATAGTTCCTCATAACAATTATTTATTTATCATTATTATTTGTGCATGTTGTTGATCATTTAGCTCCCGTTCCGCTTGCATTTGTAAATGCATTGTCGTACAAGTCTTCAAAATCGTTGGAGGCATCTTCTTATTGTCTCAGATCAGCTCAGGTCCAATTATCCACACATGCTGCCACTTCTAAGAAGAGGTACGCCCTTTGTTGGATGTAATGAAAACCGTCTTGCTTCCAAAATATTACCTCCTAAGCTGAAGGCTTGTTCAACTGCAACGGTGGAAACAAATACTGACAACACTTCTTTAACAATAATTGATAAAACAAGATAGACATTTTGATGTCGGTTCCATCAGTCAAGTATTTGAAAATTTTTACTTACAAAACTTTTAGCATGAACCTCTAAATTTGTTGATAAATAATTATCTAATTTCAGGTTGTTACTCGTGGTTTCGCTCTGTTTTTTTTCGTTGTAGTAACCAACGATCACCTATGTTAAGTCTTGAATGTATTATGGGTTCGCTATTAGATTGTCATGATGATAACAAGTTGTATATACTAATATAATCATAAAATTAATCTATTAAATCATTTTTATTCCATATATTATTTTTCTAACATTAATTTCATCATCTATTCTTAAAAATTCATAGTAAGTTTGTGAGCCATAATTTAAATCTAGGATCAAAAACCGTGGCAATAAGATAAAACAATGAAATGTCTTTAAAATAAGTCAATTAATTTCTCTTCATAACAATAATAGCTTCAAATAAAACAATATCATTAACATTTGAACTTTCAGCATGCTCATGTACAGTACCAACAATATTCAAACTCCACAAAAAATATTTATTGTATCATTAAAAATTTTAAAAATTTCAGTTTTTTCCACAAATATCTCATTGACTAGGCAAAAGTGTTATATGTTGAACATGTTTGGAGTAAAACTACATAATATATCTTTGTATTTAAAAACTTGATTTAAAAGAAAATACGTTGAATTCCAATGAGTTTGAACATCTCGTGAAAATTTTACAGATTTAATATCATTTAATTTACAAAACTTGGTCCATTCTCTCGTGACATTAGAATATGACAAAATACAATTAAGTGCAATCTTAATAAGATTAATGTGATGTTCTAAATAAGTAAGACCATCTTGAACACATAAATTAAGGACATGACATGTGCAACGAACATGAAAAAATCGGCCTCCAAATTTGGTTGACATATATTTTTTTTTAAAATCTCTAATTGATGTAGTATTTGCTGATGCATTATCAAAACTAATTGTTAAAATTTTACCTAATAAATCATATTCATAAAAAAAATTACTTTAATTATTCCATAAATATTTTGTACAATATGTTGCTCATAAAAAACTCAAAATGCAATAAGTCATTTTTACATGTTCCATAATGTATCAAACCAATGACAAATCACACTCATATATGAGTGTGTTTGCCAATGATCACTTCAAATATCCGAACAAATAGAAAGACGACATTTAATGTCTTTAAATATTTCTTTAAAAATAATTTTATCATCATTGTATAATTTATAATTTTATCATTTTATTATATTTCTAGGCATTTTACAGGCACTAGGATTTAAAGCATTTCGAACATAATTAGTAAAAGTGATTTTTTCACCAAAACTTAAAGAAAGATGTCACATACAAGTAAATTTAGCAAATTCTTCTCTATTTTTAGAATCAGAATATTTAAATAAATATAAAGAACATGTACTTCTACTAGATGAAACGTACATGCCCATTTGAATTTATGTTGTATCAAATCCAATTTTCAGCGGCATGATGTCTATTCAAGTGCTTGTTCATATTGCCATAGCCGCCAAAAAATTTGTAAGATATACCACAATAGTTGTGTATTGATATTCTTGGACCTTCATTTTTAGTCTCGACTAAATGAAAATGAATTTTAAAAATATCGGTAGATCGAGACTTAACTACTTTTCTTCGTGCACCGATATTTTGACCGCTCTCTTGGGTTGGGACATCAGACATGATGTTCTCAGATGAACTTGTCATTTTTTTTTGGTTAATGTTGAAGAATTGTAAAATTAATCAATTAGAGAAATTGAAGATGTGAGAATGAGAGAATTAAAGAAATTGAGAGAATTTGTTTGTTGAAAAATGAAATATGACCTCTATTTATATATTTTTAGATTATTTTTGTGATATCTAAATTACTCATAAAATTAGCTATTTTATTAGTATTATTAAGAGTAATTTAATAATTTTATTTAATAAAAAAAATAATAGGGAGCCGTTGAACAGCTCTCTGCTGCTGCTGGCCCAACGGCTAAAACAGCTTTAGCCGTTGGGCCTACATGCATGTTGCCCAACAACTAGTAGCCATTGGGCACAAACGGTTCCAACTGAAACCGTTTTTGTTCCTGTTAGAACCGTAGAACCGATTTGAACCGGACAGTTCCAACGCTTCCGGTTCGAATTGTTTGACCTATCCAATTCTTTTCGGTTCGATTTCGATTTTGAACCGGTACCATGGCCTAGTCTACTTGAACAGTCACATGAACTCATTATCTATTGGTACCATATTTCCTACCTTATTATGATTTGTCACGTGCCCTCCATTCCTAGTATTTAGCTTAACACAACTCTAAGATACCTTTACCCGGATAACCAATCCGAGAATCAAGGACCCTGAGATTATTCTGGGTTAGTTGATTATGAAATCAGTTTTATAATAAAAGCTACTCGGTTCAAATTATGTGACATGGGTCATTGAAATTAGGGCTCAATACAAGCCTAAATCCATGTTATCAAGAAAATGTCTATAAATAAATACCCTAAAACATTGAAAAAGGGTTCATTGGTCACTTTTATTCCTTTCTATTCATCATAAAGAATAAGCCATCGTCTTCTTCTTTCTTTCAAGTCTTTGTGACTCTTTTCATTTTGGCAATTGACTTACCATTTTAACTTAGCATCGGAATGTATTTGCATATACCCCACCCGTCCAAGAAGGAAGAAGACGGCGGACACTCCTTGTTTCAAATAAATTTGTGAAGGTAAAAATCTTGTACCCTCTATCTACTTATGAAAAATGGATTTCATATATTATTCAATAAATTTGAGGAATTTACAATAATCCCTCACAATTCTTCAAATATTCATTCAGGCACGTGAGAGAGATACCGTGAGCTAAAGTTGCATCGAAATAGGTAGCTTTCGCCTTGAACCTTTCCTAGTGAATGACAATCGGATTTACTTGGCAAACCAGTGACCCATAGTCTTGAACTGTTCTGCCGTTGGTGTAAACCAAGACAATTGCCAACACACAGCTTTAATTCGACCATTTCCCGTTCTACGGTTATGTTCATTTCGTCCCTGAACAACGGTCCTGGATTCATCAAGCACTTTAGGGTAACCCGCCTTTAAAGGTTCCCATGGAAGCGGCCTCACTTCTTACTTGAAATATGTGATCTACTATGAAGAGGTAATTTGTCCTTACCCCCATTAGGACTCATCTCCTAATATAGTGATCATTAAAAGCCTTAGCTTATCCTAACCAATGACAGACAGCACTCAGCGTCATTATCGGAATAGGAAAGAGTACAAAACTCTTCAGTGCTTGTTTTGAATTGCACAAAGTTTCTGTTGTCCCTTTTGAACCTAGATCTTGGGATCTCCAGTCAACTAGGTTGGGTTTCCACAGTGACAATTCTTAGATTATAGGCTTCAAGCCCATTCCCCTCGATGACTTCTCAACTTGCTCTCGAGGTAAACCTTTAGTTAGTGGATCCGCTAGGTTTTCCTTCGACTTAACATAATCGATCGTTATTATGCCACTTGAGAGCAGTTGACGTATGGTATTATGTCTCCGACGTATGTGTCGAGACTTACAATTATACATTGTATTTTGGGCTCTCCCAATTGCCGATTGGCTATCACAATGTATGCTAATCGCTGGCACCGGTTTGGGCTAACTAGGAATATCCTCCAGGAAGTTTCTAAGCCATTCTGCTTCTTCCGCCGTTTTGTCTAATGCTATGAACTCAGATTCCATAGTAGACCGGGCAATACACGTTTGCCTCGAGGATTTCCATGACACAACTGCATTACCAAGTGTGAAAACAAATTCACTCGTAGATTTGGAATCCACCGTATCAGATATCCAGTTAGCATCGCTGTATCCCTCTAGTACAGCAGGATATCTCTCGTAATGTAGCCCATATTTTGAAGTTTCTCTCAGATACCTCGAAACTCTTACTATGGCTTTCCAGTGATTGTGTCCTAGATTTCTTGTATATCTGCTAAGCCGATTCACAGCTTGAGCGATATCAGGTCGTGTGCAATTCGTGAGATACATCAAACTTCTGATGATTCTCGAATACTCTAATTGCGATATGCTTGAACCAGTATTCTTTGATAAATGAAGAGTTAGGTCTACAAGGGTTCTAGCCACATTTAGATCTCATTTGATATATTTATCGAGTATCTTCTCAATATAATGAGTCTGTGATAATATATATACGTCTGATGTCCTAGAAATCTTTATTCCTAGGATCACATCAGCTATCCCCATATCTTTCATATCAAATCTGCTGGATAACACGTTTTTGGTAGACTGAATCATTTCATGATTACTACCAATTATCAGCATATCGTCTACATAGAGACACACAATGACATATCCTTTTTGAGTTGATTTGGTGTACACACACTTATCGCACTCATTGGTTTTGAACCCATTTGACAACATTTCTTTGTCAAATTTCTCATGCCATTGTTTCAGTGCTTGTTTTAATCCGTACAAGGATTTTACAAGTTTGCACACCTTCTGTTCTTGTCCAGGAACACTAAACCCTTCTGGTTGTTCCATGTAAATCTTTTCATCCAATTCACCATTCAAGAATGTCGTCTTTACATCCATTTGATGTATTTCAAGACCAAATATAGCTGCTATGGCTATGAGCATTCTTATCGATGTGATACGAGTCACTGGTGAATAGGTGTCAAAGTAATCAAGGCCTTCCTTTTGTCTATAACCTTTTATGATAAGTCTTGCCTTATACTTATCTATTGATCCATCCGTTTTCATCTTCCTTTTGAATATCCATTTGTAGTCCAATGGCTTACAACCTGATGGAAGATCAACCAACTCCCAAGTATGGTTCTGTAGGATTGAATCACTCTCACTGTTTATTGCCTCTTTCCAAAGAGGTGCCTCCGGAGAAGACATGGCTTCTTTATAGCTCTGAGGCTCATTTTCTAACAAATATGTCAGAAAATCGGGACCAAACGACTTAGACGTTCTAGCTCTTTTGCTACGTCTAGGCTCGATTGTCTCAGTTTTAGCACGTTATCTGATTTTAGGTCAACCTGATCACTGTCCTTGACAGTGTCAATTGTTCTTTTGAGAGACCCCGTTATTTATCTTTCCTTATAAGGAAACGTCTCTTCAAAAAATATTGCATTCCTTGACTCAATTATCATATTTCGATTGATGTCAGGAATCTCTGACTTGTGCACCAAGAATCGATACGCACTACTGTTGTGAGCATATCCAATGAATATACAGTCAACAGTTTTGGATCCTATTCTAACCTTCTTAGGTTTAGGAACCATTACTTTGGCAAGACACCCCCACACTTTTAGGTATTTGTAGGAAGGTACGAAACCTTTCCACAATTCATATGGTTTCTTGTCAAGTCTTCTGTGAGGAAGCTTGTTTAGAACGTAGTTGGGTAGACCCGAACTCGTCAACATGGCGTTCATCATTTCCTTCAACGTTCGGTTTTTGCGCTCCGTAATTCCGTTCTGTTGAGGAGAATAAGGAGCAGTGGTTTCGTGAATAATTCCGTGCACATAAAAATATTCACCGAATGGTGAAACGTATTCACTGCCTCTATCACTCATGATTCTTTTGATTTTCTTGCCAAGTTGGTTTTCAACTTCGTTCTTATAGTGTACGAAGCTCTCAATTGCTTCAGCTTTGCTTCTAAGCAAGTACACATAACAGAATCTTGTGCTGTCATCGATAAAAGTAACAAAGTACTTTTTACCGCCTCTTGTTTGCACAATATTCATGTGTCATACATCGGTATGTATAAGTTCTAGGGTTCAGAACTGCGTTCTATGTAATGAAATGATGCTCGATTCATTTTAGCTTCAATACATGCTTCACACTTATGTTGGCTATCAATTGCAAATTTAGGTATAAGGTCCATTATATTAGTTTACGCATGGTATCATAATTAACATGTCCTAACCTCCCATGCCATACATTTGTGACACAATAATATAATTGTTAGACATTATGTCCCATAGCGTCACTGTTTGTAAATGATATTGTATTATTGTACAAAATTAACTATGTGATAATGAAATTGCCTTTTGCCGTTTTGTAATATTATTTACTTTGACTAATAAATGGCGAAAGTCCATATGATTAATACTGGATTGAGATGATATGAGACAGTATCAATCTATAAATGTTTAATCATTAAATATCCCTAGTCGGAGTATTATCGAGATCGGACATCGATAATGCGGAATAGACTAGTATTGCGCTTGTGCACGTTGTGAGGGCACAACAGCATAGTTCTCATATATTTAAGTATTGGATACTTATGCAAGTGCAATAGGAGGTTGTGTTTTACCGATGGTACGGAAAACAGCTTCGCTCTGGATAGACCCCGCGGAATCCCATTGGTAGTATGTCTGCGTGTCTATGGGAGGCCGCATCAGGGTAGGTGTATATGGTCTTAACCTGAGACTTACATCGCTAGTACTTGCGACAATCGGTAAACTTTGGTTTTGGTGGTTGGGGACCCTAACCGGTTCTGTGTACACCTCTTCTGGGTTTATCGAGAATCGTAGTGTGCTGGATGTGATGTCAAGATGGAAGTATCGCTTCAGACATATGGAGGCGATGATCACGCAGGGCACAGAACTAGTACTTATAAAAGGTTGCAACCGTCGGGACAATATGACTAGGTCAGATTGATTATTTAAAGAGACTAGCTGCTTGATGTCCGATATATGTTTCGTACGGGGCAGACACATCTCCAGCCCCAGGCCTAGCATGTGATCATCCGATACTGGATCGATTTATGCAATACTACGGTATACTACGCCTGATACAGATCTTATATTCCTATTAGAATATTTCTGGAGAATTGGGTAGGCATGGCGCTTTGCTAGAAGCCAACCTTGTCTTGTGAATCGGTAAAGACGTAGTACGAGGTACGTACGTGTTCGGATTATCCGACGACCGTATTTACTGCCAAAATATCCGGAGATCTCTTGGGTCGCTTCCTGAAGATTCACCTATGATATTTGATTCGAACTTAATAATCTTGGATTAATTGCGGAGAAACTTTATCTCGGATAAAGTGCCTTATTTAGAGAGAGAGAACGATTAATTTGGAATTAATCGATATAATTATTATATTCGATATAATAATCGAAATTCGATTTCGACGCGAAATTAAAATTAGATTTTAATTCGGGCGTACGAGTTAATTTAGAATTAATTCGTAAGCGACGTAAATAATAATTTCGCTAGGAGCGATTATTTATTTAAATCCGATTTAATTAACGTCGCGACGCTAGCTCGGTATTTCGGAAATATCGAACCCGAACGCGTGAGTGGACGTGGGCCCACTTTCATTGGGAAACGTGTGGGGCCCACATGACACTTGTCATTGATATGGCATTGCATGTTAATAGTGTACAAAACACTCTAAGGCATTGCATGGTGATAGTGTGCATTTCACTCAAAGGTTTTGCATGGAGTTTGAGTGTTTGACACTCTAAGCCATTGCATGGTTTATGTCATAGATTTATTATTAATTTAATAAATTATAACATAAATATAAATTGATTTTTGTTTGACAAAGATTAATTAATTCAAGACTTTACACCAAAAATTCTCTCTTCTCTCTCAAATGCCGAGAACTCCATTGACAAGGGCAAGGAAGATTTGATCTTCCATTTCTCCATTTTTGCTAGCACAAGCAAGGGATCAAAAGAGGTGATAGGGAAACCATCAAAGAGCTTGGAATACAAGAGCTTGGAGCTTGGAGTCTTCTTCCTCCTCTTGGCCGAACCATCCATCACTTGGAGCTTCTACCATTTGATCATCTTCTTCATCACAAGGCATTGTAAGTATGATTCCGCCATACTTCATGTTTATATATATTCTTTATAGTATTTCACATGCTTAATCTTTCTTGGGACATATAATAGAAACCAACAATGGTATCATTGAGCTAGGTTTAAGCATGAAATACTTTAGGTTAAAATTTGGGTAAAATTGATTGAAGCATGTTCTTGTGAAATTTGATGAATGAGTATGCTTATATGTATGTTAAATGACATTATATGAAATCAATTTTATGAAAAATGCATTGGATGATTTTTCCCCAAAATTTTGACCTTGGCCGAATGGGTGTGTTAAATTGATTGAAGCATGTTCTTATGAAATTTGATTAATAAGTATGCTTGCATGTGTATAACATGATGATATATGGAATCAATTTTATGAAAAATGCATTGGATGATTTTTCCCCACCTTGGCCGAATGGCATGATGAAATTGATATAAGCATGTTCTTATGAAATTTGATTAATAAGTATGCTTGCATGTGTATAACATGATGATATATGGAATCAATTTCATGAAAAATGCATTGGATGATTTTTCCCCAAATCCATGCCTTGGCCGAATGTGTTACTACTTGGAGTAGATTGAATTTTTGTGTTTAAGATCATTAGATGACTTAGAACGTGTACGGGACGTAGATTAGTAATTCAATCGGATTGAAAAACAAATCGACACAAATAACTCACCTTGGCCGAATGTACAAGGACATGAAATGGAGTTGATTTTTGATAAAATTAATGTTGGACATTAATTTGACAAATACATGATTAATAAATTAAATGGGTATTTTTGAAATATTTGGTTTAATATATTAATCTTGGTATTACACTTTAATTAATTGGACTTTAATGTTTGGAATATTAAAATTTAATTAATGGGCTTTAATATTTTAATTGGGCCTTATGGGCTTAAAATTGGTTTTATGGCACTTAAGGGTGATTCCTTATTTGGGCTTGGCAATTGGGTTTGACCCACATTGACCAAAAGCCCAAGCCTTAATAAATCAATTCTAAGCCCATTTGACTTGAATTAAATTCAACATTGGATGTTAATTGGGCTTTGAGACCCAATAGGATTAGATTTAGAATCTAAGTCTTTAAAGCATATTAAAAGTGTAAACATTTGATTTGGAATTAAATAATTGGATTAGTATTGAATACGAATTGAATTAGATTTAATTAGTAGTTCGATATAATTCGCGAATTCGTACTTTATGTACTTATTCTCAATCGAGTTGGACTCGCACAAAATCAAACCGTTGTTTGAACATTGGATGATCACATTAACAAAGACTAATTAATTGGATTAGATTGGTTGTAAAAGCATGTCTTGTTTGAATATATATGTATGTGATGAATGAATAGTGTATATCGGATGGATATTAGAAGGGAAAGGGTAATTTTAGAAATTATTGTAAATTTGGAATTGGAATTTATAATTGGACCTGCGTGTCCAGCCTTATCTCTTTATCTCTTTGTATTCTCTTCTCACCTAATTCCCCTCAATGTAAATGAGGTTTCTCTTATTGTATTATGTAATTGGGTAGTTGTAGAATAGTGCTAGCGGGGAGAGGAAAGGGAGTGATTTGTTCTAGGAACAAGTTGTTTAAATATCCATCCGCATATCACTATTACTTTACTTTACGCGCTTTATGATGTTTTAGAAGCATGCTTAAGGGTGTATGATGATGAGACCTAACAAAGATAAATAAATTGGTTGCCAATTACGCGAAAATCCCTCAATTTATATTAAGCTAAATATCCTTCCATTGAATGGTTCTTGTTCAAGATCCGAAGTTGGCATTGGTTTGTTTTTGACCAAAGTCAAGACCTTTGTCAACCTAGGATGTACTTGAATCATGAGAGTTTTGTTGCATATCGGTGTCTTGTCCAAATCGTGATTTTTATTGACCAAAGTCAAGGTCACTTTTTGTCCAACGACATTGATTACGAAACTTTCCTCGTCAATGGGTCTAGCTTAACGGAATCATTAGGTTTGTTTTTTGCCAAAGCCAAAGCCTAGTTGATTCGGAGGATATGGTTAGGAGAATGTATTGGATACATTGACATTATACATATGTTTCGGACTTGGATGTCCACCTAACCGGATCTAGGAATTGGATGAGATCCAATTGATCATGGAGATCTACCTATGTTAAATAGCATACAATTTTTTATTGGCCAAAGTCAAGGTTGTGTGTTATTTAACGGGATCCTAGCCCACTAGGAAATTAGATTTCCCGAGTTGTCTACAGAGGGTTAGAAACTTGAAGAAAATAGTGGGAGGCTATTATTGAATTTGCAATTTCGTTCAGATACTTAGCCTTACGCGTCTTTCAAAAACATTTCGTCAATATTTTAATTAGTTGGACTAATATATTGTTATTTTTATTTGTAACAGTTTGACTGTACCCAATACATCGTTGACTTTATAGTTGGACTATAGTTGTCAAGATGATTGGCAAAGGTAATATCCGTGACATTATCATGGGCGATAATGTCTTCAGAGGGACAAACTTTGCCGACTGGGAAATGAACCTCAAGATAGTGCTTGGGGCTGAGAGGATACTGTATACTATTCAGAGACCTCTCCCGCCTAAACCCACTGAGCCACTGGAGCTAGAGTTATGGAAAACTCATAGTGATGATTGTGACCAAGCTCAGTCAGTTATGCTAGCTGCAATGACCCAGCATTTCAGACGCCAGAATAGGGACTTGGATCCCTATAACATGATGGCAAGATTGCGTGATCTTCACCGCACTAATAAGCGGATGAAGAGGTACGAGCTAGTAAGGAAACTCTTCCGCTCCCGGATGACAGATGGCGCATCAGTTGAAGCCCACGGGGCTCAAATGATTGCCGATATTGATGAGTTGGCCAATATGGGAATAGTCTTGGAGGCTGAGCTGACTATAGATATGATCTTGCAGTCACTTCCTGATACTTGGAAACAAATCATAGTCAACTATAAGTTGATGGATACAGATGACACTCTTGGAGAGCTGTTATCTATCTTGAAGGAGTCCGAAAGGGAACTCCTAAAGGGGAGCAAGCGCGAGGCGCATTTTGCATCGACCTCTCATGCGCCAAAGGGTGGCCCCAAGGCAATTGGAGGTGCAAAGAAGAAGAAGTTCAAGAAAAAGGGCAAAGGCAAGTTGACATCTGCTTCTAGGAAGCCAAGGGACAAATCTCACGACATCTGCCTCAACTGCGGCAAGAGGGGTCACTGGAAACGTGACTGCCGAATGGGCAAGGGGCAGAAGGAGGATATCAAGGATGGCAAGGCTATCGCTTCTGGTATGTTTGTTATTGAGATAAATATGAATACTTCTAGTTTTAAAAATTGGATTTTTGATTCTGGTTGTGGTGCTCATATTTGTACTGATGTGCAGGATCTGCAGGATAGCAGGGTGCTGGCATCCGGAGATGGATCTACGAGTTGGAAACGGAACACCAGTTGCTGTTTTGGCCGTAGGGACTTTTGTTTTAGTACTGCCCTCAGGGCATGAACTTAAACTTTTGAACTGTTATTTTGTACCTAGTTTAACTAGGAATATTATATCTGTATCCTTGTTAACCCAGCAGGGTTACACTTTTGTATTCAGGAACACTGGGTGTTATTTATATAAAAATGATGCAGAAATTTGCACAGCTGTTGCAAATAACGGTCTTTATATTTTGAATATAAATGAATCTCCTAAAATGACAAACAAAAGGCTCAAAGAAGTAATCTAAAAGATGAAGCTTATATGTGGCATTGTCGTCTGGGACACATCAACAAGACTCGCATATCCACACTTTCGAAGAGTGGGTACTTGGACGAATTTGATCCCAATTCATATGACGTCTGCGAATCTTGTCTTTTAGGCAAAATGCCTAAATCACCTTTTAGTGGTAAAGGTGAACGTGCCACAGAACTGTTGGCTCTCGTTCATACTGACGTATGCGGGCCCATGTCTAGCCAGGCTAGAGGTGGTTTTCACTACTTCGTAACCTTTACAGATGATGCATCTCGTTATGGTTATGTGTATCTTATGAGACACAAGTCGGAAACTTTTGAGAAATTCAAAGAGTTTCGACACGAAGTGGAGAAACAAACAGGGAAGAGTATCAAGACATTACGGTCAGACCGTGGTGGCGAGTACTTAAGTTATGAGTTTCAAGATTACTTGAAAGAATATGGTATTCTTTCACAGTGGACTCCTCCTGGAACACCGCAATTAAACGGTGTGTCCGAACGGAGAAACCGCACCTTGTTGGACATGGTGAGGTCAATGATGAGTCGCACTGAGCTACCAATATCCTTCTGGGGATACGCATTAAACAGTGCTATACTTATTTTGAATAAGGTACCGTCGAAGTCTGTTGAACAGACTCCATATGAGATATGGACAGGAAGGAAACCAGGTTTCTCTTTCCTAAAGATTTGGGGATGCTGGGCATATGTTAAACGTTTGGAAGGTACCAAACTTGAACCCAAATCTGATAAATGCCTTTTCGTTGGATATCCTAGGGAAACCAAAGGATATTACTTCTATCACCCACAAGAGAACAAAGTATTTGTTGCTCTACAAGCATTTTTCCTTGAGAAGGATTTTATAAATGCAGTGGTAAGTGGGAGGAAAGTAGAACTCGATGAAGATCGTAGTGATACTGTTCCTGGCAATGAATCAACGACGGAACAAGAACAGACCGTCCGGGATGAGTCTGTACCACAAACTTCACATACACAAGGACCGCGTAGGTCGGAGAGAGTCAGAACAATACCTGAGAGGTATGGGTTCCTGATCTCACCTCATATTGATATTAATCTTATTGAGGATAATGAGCCGGCTACGTATGAGGAAGCGATACAAAATATCGATTCCGCTTTATGGCAAGAAGCCATGAAGTCCGAGATGGATTCCATGTACGCCAACCAAGTTTGGACACTGGTTGATGCACCAGAAGGCGTAAAGCCTATTGGATGCAGATGGATCTTCAAGAAGAAGACCGACATGGATGGCAACATACAAACGTACAAAGCTAGGCTTGTAGCGAAGGGGTATCGTCAACAATATGGTATTGATTATGACGAAACCTTCTCACCCGTTGCCATGATTAAATCCATTCGGATAATGCTTGCAATAGCTGCATATTTCGACTTCGAGATATGGCAGATGGACGTTAAAACCGCTTTCCTTAACGGAAACCTTTTGGAGGATGTTTATATGCAACAGCCTGACGGTTTTATCGTACCTAGACTTGCAAACAAGGTTTGTAAGTTAAATCGATCCATTTATGGATTGAAGCAAGCATCACGGTCATGGAATCAGCGTTTTGATGAGATCATAAAGGAATATGATTTCGTGCAAAACGCAGATGACCCTTGTGTATACAAGAAGGTTAGTGGGAGAGCACTTACTTTTATTTCCTTTATGTCGACGACGTATTGCTTATAGGCAATGACATTCCCATGCTAACGTCGGTGAAAGCTTGGCTTTCATTAAAATTCTCCATGAAAGATCTGGGAGAAGCAGCCTTTATTCTTGGAATAAAGATCTACAGGGATAGATCTAGAAAGCTGCTTGGACTCTCCCAGAGTACATACATTGATAAAGTGTTGAAGAGATTCAACATGGAACAATCCAAGAGGGGATTGGTTCCAATGGCACGAGGTACCTCTCTGTCTAAGGACATGTGTCCTAAGACTCAGGAAGAGAGAGACCACATGAGTCGGATACCGTTCGCCTCGGCAGTCGGATCGATCATGTATGCCATGATATGTACACGACCTGATGTCTCATATGCTTTGAGCATGTGCAGTCGCTATCAGGCCGATCCAGGTGAAGGTCACTGGATAGCAGTTAAGAATATCCTTAAGTATCTTAAAAGAACTAAGGATGCTTTCTTAATTTATGGAGGTGGAGAACTTGCGGTATCTGGGTATACCGATGCAAGTTTCCAAACCGACAAGGATGACTACAAGTCGCAATCCGGGTACATTTTTTGCTTGAATAACGGAGCAGTGAGCTGGAAATCTTCCAAGCAAGATACTGTTGCCGATTCAACAACAGAAGCGGAGTACATCGCTGCATCTGAAGCAGCAAAGGAGGCAGTTTGGATCCGAAAGTTCCTAATCGGATTAGGAGTAGTTCCGTTAGCAGCTGAGCCCGTTCCATTGTATTGTGACAATAACGGGGCTATAGCACAGGCTAAGGAACCAAGGTCTCATCAAGGTCCAAGCATGTTCTTCGACGTTACCATCTGATTCGGGAGATTATACATCGTGGCGATGTAAAGGTCGAGAAGGTCACATCAGATGACAACATTGCAGATCCGCTGACGAAGGCTGTTCTTCAGCAAGTTTTTGAACGACACATACATAGTTCGGGTATTAGATGCTTGAGTGACTGGCTATAGGCCAAGTGGGAGATTGTTAGACATTATGTCCCATAGCGTCACTGTTTGTAAATGATATTGTATTATTGTACAAAATTAACTATGTGATAATGAAATTGCCTTTTGCCGTTTTGTAATATTATTTACTTTGACTAATAAATGGCGAAAGTCCATATGATTAATACTGGATTGAGATGATATGAGACAGTATCAATCTATAAAAGTTTAATCATTAAATATCCCTAGTCGGAGTATTATCGAGATCGGACATCGATAATGCGGAATAGACTAGTATTGCGCTTGTGCACGTTGTGAGGGCACAACAGCATAGTTCTCATATATTTAAGTATTGGATACTTATGCAAGTGCAATAGGAGGTTGTGTTTTACCGATGGTACGGAAAACAGCTTCGCTCTGGATAGACCCCGCGGAATCCCATTGGTAGTATGTCTGCGTGTCTATGGGAGGCCGCATCAGGGTAGGTGTATATGGTCTTAACCTGAGACTTACATCGCTAGTACTTGCGACAATCGGTAAACTTTGGTTTTGGTGGTTGGGGACCCTAACCGGTTCTGTGTACACCTCTTCTGGGTTTATCGAGAATCGTAGTGTGCTGGATGTGATGTCAAGATGGAAGTATCGCTTCAGACATATGGAGGCGATGATCACGCAGGGCACAGAACTAGTACTCTATAAAAGGTTGCAACCGTCGGGACAATATGACTAGGTCAGGATTGTCTGATTTAAAGAGACTAGCTGCTTGATGTCCGATATATGTTTCGTACGGGGCAGACACATCTCCAGCCCCAGGCCTAGCATGTGATCATCCGATACTGGATCGATTTACGCAATACTACGGTATACTACGCCTGATACAGATCTTATATTCCTATTAGAATATTTCTGGAGAATTGGGTAGGCATGGCGCTTTGCTAGAAGCCAACCTTGTCTTGTGAATCGGTAAAGACGTAGTACGAGGTACGTACGTGTTCGGATTATCCGACGACCGTATTTACTGCCAAAATATCCGGAGATCTCTTGGGTCGCTTCCTGAAGATTCACCTATGATATTTGATTCGAACTTAATTAATCTTGGATTAATTGCGGAGAAACTTTATCTCGGATAAAGTGCCTTATTTAGAGAGAGAGAACGATTAATTTGGAATTAATCGATATAATTATTATATTCGATATAATAATCGAAATTCGATTTCGACGCGAAATTAAAATTAGATTTTAATTCGGGCGTACGAGTTAATTTAGAATTAATTCGTAAGCGACGTAAATAATAATTTCGCTAGGAGCGATTATTTATTTAAATCCGATTTAATTAACGTCGCGACGCTAGCTCGGTATTTCGGAAATATCGAACCCGAACGCGTGAGTGGACGTGGGCCCACTTTCATTGGGAAACGTGTGGGGCCCACATGACACTTGTCATTGATATGGCATTGCATGTTAATAGTGTACAAAACACTCTAAGGCATTGCATGGTGATAGTGTGCATTTCACTCAAAGGTTTTGCATGGAGTTTGAGTGTTTGACACTCTAAGCCATTGCATGGTTTATGTCATAGATTTATTATTAATTTAATAAATTATAACATAAATATAAATTGATTTTTGTTGACAAAGATTAATTAATTCAAGACTTTACACCCAAAATTCTCTCTTCTCTCTCAAATGCCGAGAACTCCATTGACAAGGGCAAGGAAGATTTGATCTTCCATTTCTCCATTTTTGCTAGCACAAGCAAGGGATCAAAAGAGGTGATAGGGAAACCATCAAAGAGCTTGGAATACAAGAGCTTGGAGCTTGGAGTCTTCTTCCTCCTCTTGGCCGAACCATCCATCACTTGGAGCTTCTACCATTTGATCATCTTCTTCATCACAAGGCATTGTAAGTATGATTCCGCCATACTTCATGTTTAAATATATATTCTTTGTAGTATTTTACATGCTTAATCTTTCTTGGGACATATAAAAGAAACCAACAATAAGCAGACGAACTAGCTTTATTAATAGCACGATTAACATTCATTACATTTGCTTGAAAAGGCCCTCAGAGGTATCTTTTCCTACATACATATCATTCTTAGTCAATACAAAAACTTGTCAGAAACAAACAAAGCTTAAAACAGCCATTTACTAAGAAGAAGAGAGCCTGAGACCAAGTTCTTTCGAATATCTGGAATGTGCAGTACATCTTCAATGTTAGCTCCTTTCAGGAACCCACCCACGACAAATTTCTTTTGTCCGACATCTTTGGTTTTTTACTTCTTCTCGAGAGATCCCAGAGAACATTCGCAGAAGTCATGCCTTGGTACACATTGTACATGGTATTGTCAAGACCACCCAAAAGGTAGTTCTTGCATAAGAAGTCTCCAGACATCCAAGTCTGTTCTCGCTCTTCCTTGGCCAATCAGATTCACCCTCCACAGGACCCGGAGGATCTTTGAGGAATTTAGCCAACTGGAGAGTTGTCAGGTAGAACAGCATTTTGCTCTGCCACTGTTTGAAATTTACCCCACCAAATTTCTCCGGCTTTTCTCCGTGAGACCGGTACCGTGATATTTCCGCTAGCCATTTGTAACTGGAAAATCAACAGGGTTCAATCAGTCTACGAAAGAAATTGCACAACGATCAACGAATGATCTTGTTCAAAGTGATGTACTAGGTAGTCACTTGTTGTTCTAATGGACGAAAGTTCCAATAAACACAAGTCCTTGAATTTCAACTAAAGATACTTAAGGAAAATTGAATGAACGAATATTCTTCAAACACTTTTTCCAATAGGATCTTTTAGCAATTCAAAACCCAGATTACAGTTTTCCAATAGCACAATTAATACGATAAGTGTAGATATATATGTCAATCAAGATTGGATGGAATTACTTGTGCAAAATTACACTTTAAATTCTCAACCAGTTATGCAACAACCAATCAATTTCAACTTTATCACTATGTGTATGCTTGTGATAATTGAACAACTTAATAATAACTTAAATCTATACTACCAAGATTAATGTGTTTACAATATATGACTAACCAAGTTAATATTAATTAAAGTTTGCAGTTTATGATACTTCCAGGACAAAATCGTTAGTGTCACGTTCGTATCTACGTTCGAACGAGACTGTCCAGTGTGTGTGCGTTCGTGTTGCGTTTCATAACGCGTTCGAACAAAGTGTTTCCAGAGAGTTCACGTTCGTGTAGCGTTCGAGAACGCGTTCGGACGGAATGATTCCAGAGAGTTTGCGTTCGAGTTGCGTTTAGGACGCATTCGAACGTTCGAAGGAAGAAGGCTTGCGTTCGAGTTGCGTTTGAAGACGCGTTCGAACGTTCTTACGAAAATTCAAATTTTTGCCTTTGCGTGCGTCGGGCGTTCGAACGCCCTACGAGTTTTTCATGCACAGTTCGTATTTTTCAGAAAATATTCAAACCCTAACATGCGAATTACTATCTAATAACACTAGATCATTAAGTTCTTAAGATTGTGGGCAATATGGTGTCATTAAACAGCAATAAACATGCAAACCAACCAGATCAAACAATCAAAAGGAGATATAGATGCAATAAAACCCTACAACAATAAAAACCAGAAAAACCTGATTAAATCGTTCAAGTCGAGATGATCTCTGTCCTTAAGAACTTATTGGCGCCGTCACAGGTGCTTTACGGATTCGTATTGCCAACGTTCTCCCAGGATTACTTGGATTCTTCTTGTTCAATGAGCACTCCTTAACAAGTGTTTGAACTTGGATCCAAATGGTGGATCTCTCTCTCAAAACAAAGAAAACAACAATGCATTTTTAAGTTCTTGGATATTAATTGTATATTTTCTGTATATCTCATTTGGAATAAAAGCATCATTTTATAAGGCATTGAGGGGTGCCAATAGGGCACCCCTTGGGGTGGGTTGCAACCCTTCAAGGATTGCAACCTCCCATACACCCCTTGAACATCCAAATGATATACATATATATATATATAGATATCCTATTTAATGAATTTGAGGAATTTACAACATAAATAAAAGTACAAGAAGTAAGTCTTAAAATACAGCTTCTAATGCTTAAATGTAAATTAGATTATGTGAAATAACGAGACCATGTCAGAATTGTTACAAAGAACAAACATATAACTTTGGTTATACAAGAAAGAATAAGTAAATACAAGCATAAGCATGAGCAGCAGCAACAAATGGAATAAAAGCAGTGATCTACTTTATCTGAACCCACATGGCCACGCTTGGAACTCCTTTATAAACGACATAAAGAAGATAATACCCAGGAGGAGCAACTGCACCTGATGATGGTGCTTCGGCTATAATGCTGTGAACTCCAGGCCATACGTTGTTAATCACATCAACCAAACTTAAGATAATCAGCCTCTGATTCATTGACAAACCATGTGTCGTAAAAGCTGGCGCGTACATTGTAACCTGGAGATCATCCTTATTTAATCTCAATAGAGTTGATTGAACCTTCAGTAACAACCTCTTGCTGTAGTTGATCACCTCGTCCGAAAACTCAACCATTATATGTTGCCTTAGACCAGCCAACGATGGATCTAAATAAGTAGGCGAGAATTTCTCAACCCTTACCTCTGTTGGATACTTGACATTAAATATGTAACCATCATTAGTATTGCTTCCTGCAACAAGAACTTTTCCATCTGGTAATAGCACAGACGATGAATGGTACATTCTTGGAATAGTTGTAGCGGCCAATTCCTGAAACCTTTCCTGTTCTGCCGCGTTATGCCTGTATAAAACGGGAACAAAATTCGGGTCCTCTGCATCATTCCATGCTGCTGTTCCGATTTTTGCACCATTAAGCATCAACAGATCTCCAGTTGGGAGAATCATCATGTCCCCCATTATACGAGGTGACGGCATTTTTTCTATCTTCCAGGTCGGATTATGCTCTGTGATTTTGACTCTTCCGCAATCTTGCAATGCAGGCAAGAACTGTTTCCGAGTCTCCGCCAAGTAATATGCGTCCTGCTTTGCACCACCACAAATCAATACCTCAGCATCGATAGCTTTTGCATTTCCAGGATATAGTTTTATGGGCAGCAGAGCGGACATTCCTGAGGCAGGGTAGTTTCTGGAGCCTCCAGGAAGTTCAGGAAACTCGCGGACAACTTTGTTAGAGGCTGGGTCGAGCAAGATGGAGCGGTTATTTGAGAAAATGAAGAGGTTGCCGTCAGGGGAGAGGTGTACAAAAGGATATAAATTGTTCTCCAAGGTAAAAAAGGCCTGCCCATCAATTCCGAAGAGTTGGTCGTGGGTATTTTGTAGCAAGGGTAGAAAGATGGGTTGCTTATTCGATTGTCCTTCTGGTGGAATATACTCGTAACTAAAAGCACCGCGGCCACCGACCACGATGAAGCCGCCATCCGGTAATGTCACCTGTGTTGCGTACCTTCAATGACAAGGCACAAGACTCGGTAAATTTCTTCCACCAAATGAATAGAGATTTGTCTTATATAAAGATGCAATTGTTAATGAATAGGATTTTTTTTTTTTAATAAACTAGACCTGGCTACGGTACCTTCAACCGGACTGAATCGGAAAAATCAATTTGATTTTGGTTCGATCCTTTATTTTTGAGGAAAAAAAGAAAAAAAATGGTTTGGTTCCGATTTCGACCGAACCATATCCAAAACCGGATTGAATTTAAGGTTACTGTTCCAAATTATATTGTATCGTAACCGAATCGAAATGAATTTCTGTTCGATTCCGGTTCCAAAATCGGATCCGAATAGAACCGTAATTTTACAATTCAATCCGATTCGATTGCGGTTTCGAACTGACCGGGTCTATAATAAACTATAATTTTGAGGTCTACAAGTTACATAGTGCTTTTCTGAGCCATGCTCATCTTTTAAAGGTTTTGTGCACATATAAACCTCACCCACTAAACACTAACTCTTGTCTCTTATAATTACTCAAAATCAGACAGAACAATGTTTCCGGTAAAAATAAAAGAAGATTATGCAAGAACGAAGTAATGTATTGAGTATAAAAATGATACCATCTGGGATCAGCCAGAGCTGTTGGGTTTTCTCTCCAGTCACAAGTCTCACATGTTGAGAGATATCTCACTGTGTTTGCTCCTCCTCCATTTCCTCCGGCGCTTACCAAGTTTCCATCAACAGTTAGGCCTCCCGATGAGCACCATGTGTCCGTTTCAAGCTGTCACAAAATCAAATTAAATTCACATTTTATTATTCTGAAATAGAGATTGAATTATTATTATTATTATTATTATTATTGTTTCAATATCTGTGCGCGCAATATAGAATCCTTATTCACCTTCAATGCCTTTATTTTTGATGTTTCGATATCAAATAGAACAGAATGGCACCAACAGTCCAGTTCACCGGTCAACTGATCAGCAACACGGCAAGGCAATTTTTGAGGAGGCAAGGGAAGCTTAGATATTTTCCAGATTGTAGCATCGTACATCAAAACCTTGTTAATTTTCGGAAGCAAGATTGCATGCATAGCTGAGACACCAGAATTTTCAGATACAAGCTCCCATTCGCCATTATATCCGGTGCTTGCATTTTTTCCAAAAAATCCTGAAGAGAAATTATTATCCTTTTTTCCAGAGCCCTCACTGGCATAGCCTTTTGGTTCATGTCGAAATCTTGAAAAAGGGTCTAGGAATTTGAAGAAAGGATTTTGGAAGAATATGTGTGCCTTCCCAGAAATGAAGAAGAGAGGAAGAATATACAGAACTTTGAATGGTGCCATTGCCATTGTGGAATCAATGGCTTTATTGTATTGAGTGCACAAGTTAATGATCACAACAAGACTTGTAATGTTTTTATATTGCTCTCTTGTTGAAAATTTGTTGAAGAATATGCCAAAATTGATACACACTGTTTGTACTTGTTAGCTGTTTGGTAGTGACAGGAGGTTTTGTTAGGCTTTTAGTTCGTGAAGAGTAAAAATCAATTTGAAGACGATGAATTTTAACTGCAAGTTGGTTTTTATATTGGACGTTTAACTTCAGCTCAGTCTCAAGTTGGAATCTTTATTTTATTTATTACTAGTATAGGGCCCTCAGTTTGTGCGGGTTTAGCATATTTTTTTTATTAGAATTTCATGTAAGGGTTTTATTTGCGGATATCCGGTAACGCAGCGGAAACAGTGGAAAATCAAATTTTCCGATTTCAAATTTTTTTCTTAAATTAATTAAATAAACATATTTATTTAATTACCCAATAATTAAATTATGAAATAAAATTCAATAAATCAAATTTATGTGAATTTACCGAATTGCCCTTACACTTTGTATTTTGTTCATTTTAGTCCGAAATTGTTCAAATCAATTTTGGATGATTCTAAATCATTACTAATATGAATTTAACATGTCACAATGTCAAAACACAAATTGCAACCAAAAACCCAAAAATTATTAGCCTTGGCCGAGAGCCTCCTTAGGGAGCATAATGTGCATTTTGCACTTTCCATGTTCAAAACACATCAAGATGAAATCCAATCACATAAGATTTCATATGTATCATATACACATCCAAATACACAATAAATGAAAATGAAAACCCCAAATTTGGAAGTGGTCTTAAACCCTAATTTTTCAATTTCTTCAAATTGGACAAATTAGACCAAATTGGTTAAATCAATTACTTCAATCATGTTTCTTCCATCCAATTCAAGTCTCAACACAATGAAATAACTATAGATCGAATCTAGGTCAGGTAAGAGTGGGTCAAGAACTCTAGATTAGCAACAAAGTTCTAAAACCATGAAAAGAATGCTTATTACTACACTAGTTACATTCTTCCAACTTCATACATGCATAATCCCTTCATCAAACTTTCATCCATAAAAAACACAAAGAATAATGAATAGAAAAACTTAAGAATATCACCAAGTGAAGCCCACAACAAGAGGAACAAATTACTCTCTAATGGAAGGTTGGAAATACTTACTAAATTCCAAGCTTTTCTTTGATTTTCTTTTTCTTTTCTCTCTACCTTCTTTGCTTTGTTTTAATGGAGTTTGATAAAGTGTATTAGGTTATCTAAACCCTAAATGAACAAAACAATATATACTTGTTACAAAAGTGCATTGGCAGAATTTGGCCTAAACAAAAACAAGATATATTAATTTCATTTCATTTGAATTTCATTTTGCCAAGTTGATAAAATGATCATTACACTTTAATGATATTTTCAACAAGTCAACAATGGCAACTAAGTCATTAAAACAAATATCTAAACCTTAAGATATTTATATTTTAATTAATTTAATCATTTAACAATTAAATAATTAATTAATTAATTAAATACAATATATTAAATATATGTGTAATATTTACATTAAATATTAAATACATATATTCATTTATGATATTAGTCAAATATCTCAATTTGATAATTAATTAATGTGTATTTGAATTAATCAAGCATTAATTACAAATACACAAAAATTAAGGAAATGACTATCGGGTCACTAAACATGTATTTTGCGTTTAACCTTTAAACGACTTTATAAATAATCAATATTATTTATAATTGTTGCCCTAGTGCTCTACGAGTATATTTCATTAGTGAGACTCTCTAGATTCAGGCATATTTGTCACGAAATCCAATTTCGTGTCCATAATTTATCCACCCGTAAATTATGACGATCACGGATAAACTCGATGAATCATACAGGTCGAGGTCATGGAAAATGTATAATTCCTCTGTCACAGGTATCCGGACAAATCCCAGAGATATAGATGTAAACGTCAAATCTCTATAGGGATTATCCAGTCGACTATTCTATTAGCAATCTCAAAAAGCACATTTAGAACTAACTTCTAAATTGTACCACGGGCCCATGGATTTTATCTGATTGCTAATCATATGGACTACCTATGCTCTGTTACACAAAACTGACGGATCCTATCTTCATACACACAGGACACACTGAGGATCTTTCTACACCCAACGAAAAGGCGGAGGTCTGATCTTAATAGATCGGTGACGTGACTGCCATCTAAGTGTAGAAGATGTCTCATGTGCCCACAGTGGCATCTCAAGTCTAATAATCACAAGTGCTACTCAACCCGACAAGATTCTTATTGACGTTGGTGTACCATGCATTAAGAATCTTCGTGATTTGTTCAGTGTTTATCCGCTATAAACACCTACACGTCTATACTAGTCTCCAAGACTTATGGTTCATTGAGAAACCATTGGAATCATATATTCCAGTATACGACATGTACCGGTCTCAACGGGTTTACTATACTGACGAAGTAGTGTAAACCTTGACCAGGAACCGTCTGAGAATGACAACGTCATGATACAACTCAATGTCAGTTGCGACGCTTTTGCAACAGTACCATGACTAATCATTCTAAGGTCATTACGTCTTTACCATATTAAAAGATACATTATATTATAGAAACTGCATATATTATTCAAAATAATAATGTTTTACAGAAGTATTCATAAAGAAATACAACCGGGAATTGGCGCTGTGAGCACCAACCCCAACATTTCATAGTATAACAAAAATCTTAATAAAATTTTAGATATTAATCTTGTAAATGATCTGAATCTAGTTGGTTTTATAGTGTACATGAGATAATTGGTTTAATTATATTTAATATTTATGTCTTATATGTTCGTCTATCAATTCTCAAACAATGTTTCTAATTCACATCAGAGTTTCTCTCTCGTCTTACTATCTCATTTGAAAATATATTCCTAGTCATAGATAATTTTAAAAACATTTAATTTTCTTTCAGATGAATTCCAATGAAATTTAATATAATTTATTCAATTTACTTGAAATCTTGACCGCCATTGTGTAAGAGTTAATAATCAAAGTTTGCATCATGAAGCATAATAAATAATAAAAAATTCATGAAAAACCTTACATAAATAATTCAAAATAAAATAACAAATAACAATATATCCAAAAACTAAAAAATTGGTAAGTTTTTGTGTATGAATGCTATTTATGTCTCTTATTTTAGTACAAAATTATGTTTTAAAGTTGTACTTTATTTTTTATTTTTATTTTATAAGTTATTAATAAAAAGATAATCGTAGATACTATGTGTCACATATATATATATATATTTTTTTATTTAATAGGATATTATAATATATCTTTTTTATTATAATAGGTAATAAAAAAATTAATTATAGAGATTAGGTACTAGATATATTTTTTTATTTATTTTACTGGGACTTATTTCTAAATTTAATATTAAGAAATTACATTAATAATTATTTAAATTAATATGTTTCCTATTTTAATATTAGATTATGTTTTTAAATTGTAATAGGTTTCTTATTTTAATTTTACAATTTAATAAAAAAATTATAGAAATATTTTAATTTAATAATTTGATAATAAATATGATATTTTAATTTTATATTATAATATTTTTTTTTTCATTTAATTATTTCAAAAAAAATTAATTTTAGAGAAATTTTAATTTTATAATAAAAATTAATCATAGAGATTAAGTGTCGCGTATTAAATTAATAGGTTTCTTATTTTTTTAAAAAAAATATTTTGTTTTTATTTTATAATATTTTTCTTATTTATTATTAATTAATTAATTAAATTAATATGTTTATTATTTTAATCAGAGATTATATTTTTATATTATAATAGATTTCTTATTTTAATTTTATAATTTTAAAGTAAAAAATTAATTTTAGATATATTTTTATTTTTTAATTTAATAATAAAAAATTGATTGTAGAGATTATGTGTCACGTATTAAATTAATAGATTTCTTATTTTAAAAAGAGATTATGATTTTATTTTATAATATGTTTCTTATATTTTATTATTTAATTAATTAAATTAATAGATTTCTTATTTTAATCAAAGATTATATTTTTATTGTACAATAGGTTTCTTATTTTAATTATACAATTTAATAATAAAAAATTATAAAGATATTTTAATATTATAATTTAAATATGAATAGGATATTCTATTTTTATACGTAATAAATTTCTTATTTTAATTTTATAATTTTAAAATAAAAAATTAATTTTAGAGATATATTAATTTTATATTTTAATAATAAAAATTATTATAGAGATTATGTGACGCGTATAAAATTAATAGGTTTCTTATTTAATTGGAGATTATGTTTTTATTTTATTATAGGTTTCTAATATTAATTTTTAATACTAAAACTAATTTTAGAGATATTTTAATTTTATAATTTAATGTATTCTTATATTAATAGGTTTCTTATTTAATAGAATTTAATAGTAATCCGCCACGTGGCGCGATAGAAATTATTTTAGAGATTAGGTGACACGTATTAAATTAATAGGTTTCTTATTTAAATAGGAGGTTATGTTTTTTTTTTTTTTATAGGTTTCTAATTTTATTTTTTAATAATAAAAATAATTTTAGAGGTTTTAATTTTATAATTTAATGTATTCTTTTTGCAATAGATTTTTTATTTAATAGAATTTAATAGTGGGCTGCCACGTGGCCCAATAGGGAGACTTAAAAATATTTAACTGGTTTCTCATAATTTTAATAGGAGATTATTTTTTTTCTTATTATAGGTTTCTAATTTTAATTTTTAATAATAAAATTAATTTTAAAAATATTTTAATTTTACAATTTAATGAATTCGTATTGTAAGAGGTTTCTTATTTAATAAAATTTAATAGTGACCCGCCATGTGCCGCGATATGGAGGCTTAAAAATATTTAACTTATATATATATATTAGAGATATTTTAATTTTATAATTTAATATATTCTTATTATAATAAGTTTTTTATTTAATATAATTTAATAGTGAGTTGTCACGTAGCACGATATGAAGGCTCAAAAATAATTAACTTGTTTATATATAATTCTTTTTTTAAGCTTAACTAATTTGAGCCCTTTTTTTTTTTTTTTTTTTTGCTTAAGGTGGCTTGTTACTGATAAAGTTATTATTGTCCTTTTACATGAATGAATATTTGAATCCACTTCATTAAGTAGTCTAATGATATGTATTTCTCTAAAAATATCATTTACAATCACTATAACAATAAAAACTAATGTTGTACACTTAGGTAGCGTTTGTTTTTCATTTGAAATTTGAATGTGTCTGAATTTGGCTGAAATCTGAGTAGATATAAATACAAATATTTGAATGATATGTTTATTTTTGTTTTCTCAATATCTGAATATAAATTATATCTTTTTTCTTTCAAAAATTAAAAACGTCTAAAATATGGTAATTTGGCATTTATATCCTAGTAAGTATTATGTAAATTTATTAAAAATTTTAAACATATGAAAAGTACAATTAAAATCAAACATAAAATAAGGTAATTGTTGATTTTAAATAACATATTAAGAATATTATTAAGAATAACATATTACAAGTTAATGGAACTGAAATTTGGACACGATTCCGGAGTGACATCACTCAAGAATAGAAGTACTCCGGAGTGGCATCACTCCGAAATGAAAGTACTCCAAAGTGGCATCACTCCAGAATAGAAACTTTTACAAAAAATATTTTTCCGTAAAGTGGCATAAAACGCGTTTTTGTCCGAACCGGCCAACTATTTGTAACGACCGGTAGTTGTTTCTACTACATATAACTGTACTGTTTCGAAAAGGATGGAGGCACATAGAATAAATCATATTGAGACTCAAATATACTCAAAGAATGACTTTGAGGACAATCGGTAAATTCCTCGAAGTTCTGGGACGAGACTGTACGGTGTTCCCATTTAGATAGCCCATGGTATTTGGGGCGTAACTTTTTCGTATGAAATTCGATTTTTATGAATTTTATATCGTTGGAAATCTGAGATCGAGACCTACAACTTCCGCGTTGAATATTGTCCTAAATTCGGAATAGACGCTGATCAATAACGCGACGCGAGTTGAATTCAGATGAATAGTGATTTTGGGGTCAAAATGGAAAAATCTCAAATTTTCTTCTTTTTCTACATTCTTCTACAACATTCTTAATATCAATTGGGTCCACTATATAATGGGCTACTATTCACCATTTCCAAAAGGAAAATGAAAAAATAAAAAGAGAAAGAAGAAAAAACGTGAGGGAAAGAGAGGGAAAGAAGAAGAAGAAGGGGAAGAAGAAAAAGAGAAAAGAAGAAGAAGAAAGAAAGAAGAGAAGAGAGGGAGAAGCAAAGGATTTTTTCCATCCATGGAACTTAATGGAAGAGATGTCGATCCAACAAAAAAAAATAAGGTAATGAACTAAACCCAAATTCTAATACATGAGGTTTTGACAAATTGATGGTATGGATGTTGTAGAAACATGATTATGTGTTGTATGTTAGTGGTTAATTAGTAAAGAGATGAGTTATGGAGTTAAGTGTTGAGTTTGAAAAGTTTAGAATTTGTTTTAAGAATAATGGAATTGGGAATAAATGAGTGGGTAATGATGATAAATTAGTAGTTTATGATGTGTGAAATTGATGTGATTTGTTGGATTGTGTATTGGAAATAGTATGGAAGTATTAAAAATGTTTTTGAGTGAAGAACGCATAAAGAAAGAGATGAAAAAAAAACTGAGAATCAGTTCGGCGTCACGACGGAGGAAGAAGCTTGCGTCGCGACGCGTGTTGGAAATCTGGAGAGCTTCTGGGTGATGCGCGTCGCGACGCGCAAGACCTTGGCATCACGACGCGAAGACAGAAATTCCACCAAATTGATTTTAAACCATTCCAGTTCCACCCCAGCGTGTTAGAGGTCACCCTAAGGGTCTCGTATTAGTCCGTAATCGCACAATACTTCATGATATAAGTATTTGAATGGATAAAATATGTTCCCCCATCCAGTTCTAACCAAGGTTGTCAATTTTAGATGATCGCAGGAACCATAAATTTACCTCAGCAAGCGAATGTCAGCCAGACTCCAAAACAGTGAGTGGACACCTCTTTCTTTAAGTTGATTTTATTGATTTACTTGTTCTTTATAGATTGAGACTTACTTTTCTGCAAATAGGGCGTTAGCCATTATTTACTTACAATTGTTTTTCAGATAGTAATGATTTAGAAAAGAAATATTTTTCAAACATGAGATTTATGTTTTTCGGGGTATGAGGGAAAAACTCACCCCAGTATGTAACTTGAGACAGTATGGAATTGATGGTTATAGATACATGTGCACATGTAGAGGACTAGGGGGACGACGATACGTAACGCCCCTAGATCCTAGTTTCAGAGCCAAGATGACGACATAGGTTCATGTACCTGGACTCTAGTTCAGAGCTTGGGTGGTAGCATAGATCCGCACCCCCAGTTCTAGTTTGTGGCTTGGGGGACGATGATACGTAATGCCCCAAGACCACCAGTTTCAGAGACAATAGTAGCATGCTTTGGGGGATGGCGATACGTAACGCCCCAAAGTCATGGATTTGCACTGCTGGCTACAGTTAGGCGTATGGGGGGACGACGATACGTATTGCCCTCATACGTCAAGATTTTTCACATATAGAGCAGCTCACAATTTTCAGATTTTTAGTACACAGTTTTCAGAAAATCAGATTTTACAAAATAGTTTTCGAAAACCAGAGTTTCAAAAGCAGTTTTCAGAAAGATCAGTTTTATTAAAGAGATTTCAGATGGATGTTTCAGAAAAGAGATTTCATATGAAGTGATTTTTCTGAAATTTTGGTATTAAAAACCTGGTATTTTGATTTAAGTTTTTCAGTTTTCTTGTCCACTCACTTAGATCGAATAGCGATCTAACCCCCCACTCCCAGTTTTATTTGGTTGCAGGTTTTCTTGGAGGACGAGCTCGGGAGGACGGATACTGATGGCAGTCACTAGTGGGTCTGAGTCGACCAGTTCAGAGTCAGAGAGTATAAGAGTTCAGTCAGAGTAAAAGTTCAGTTAGTGAAACAAAGTTTAGTTTCAGAAAAGTGTATAAGTAAAGTTGCGTTTCAGTACTAAGTGTTGAGTCGAAATGTATGTAATTTTAAGTTTATGAGAATTTGTATTTTATGTTAATAAGTTTGGGAAATGGTTCCATGTTCAGGTTATAGTTAAGTTAATATAGTAGAAAAATAATATTAGTATGTCAGAGGCTCAGGGGAATAGTACTGCCTTATCCCCACCGGTAACATCTCCGGATCGAGGATGTTACAAAGATGGTATCATAGCATGGTCTAGGGAGTCAGTGACTGCAGTGGGTAGAGTGTTGGGGTCTTGTATACTTAGTATGTCTGAGATACTAGTATGCGTGGCACTACCTCTCCAGTATCCGATCCTCGAGTATGTCCTCAAGATCCTCAGTCAGGTTAGCAAGTATTTCCAAGTCTTCTGAATCCTTTTTCCTTACTCTAGATAGGAATCATTCCGTAATCATCCTAGATTACTCCTCGAAGTTCAGCACAAGATAAGGAACCATATAGTAAGTTCCAAAAGAAAGTTATCCAAGAAAGTAAAAGAGAAAGAGAAAGTTAGAAGAGAAGTAATGATACTGTAAGGATGATTAAGTAGCCAGAAGTATGAAAAGATAGAGATACAAGACCATATCAGTAAGAAAGTACATGATCCTATAGTAGCCAAGAGAATAGAGAAAGCCCCCAGCAAGTATTAGATTTGCCAAATAGAAGTAAGATTCCTTTCCTCTTCAGGAAATCCTTTCAAATGAATTCAATAGCCTTTGAGATTTTCCTAAAGATAGTGAATTCCTCGAGCAATGAAGAATAGACAGAGAGATAACAGAAGTAAGAAATCCAGATTAGCTTTGAGGGTCCTAATGGACCTAGATACCAAAAAGGGTTTAGAGAACTCCAGATACCCGAACCCCGATCCCGACCCCCAAGCAAGAAATAGAAACGGTTAGTTACTTTACCCCCAGCAATCCGATAGAGATGAGACCTTAAACCATTTAGTCTTCGAACCCTCCAATGACACCAAATAAGAAAGCTGCCCTGATAGAGCCTAAATCATACCTACCATATATGAGAAATAGACTCTACCAGGACACAGAGCACCAGAACAAGGATATCGAAACCCGTTAAGATTTAAGATGTTTACCCCAGTCCCAATCAGCATAGGCACAGACGACCATAAGAAATTTGATGAGAGTTCATGTAGGATCTTGGAAGGAAGATCACTCGGAAAAAGATTAAGAAAGTTTCGAGGATATTAGAAAGAGAACCCAGTGTACCCCAGAGGATAAGACAAGTCAGCACAAGGTCTGCAGTACTAGTAAAAGTCCACGAGATAGAACAATTCGGTAGAACCTAAGGATCAGCCCACCAGCTAGTAGAAAACCACGGAAGTATAAATAGCAGACCCGTGAGGTTGAGGATATTTAGAAATGATGAAGGTACTAGTATGGACCATGGAACAAACTGCTATAGTAGCAATTGATGACAATAGTAAAGAGCAGAGATTTAGGAAATAGCCAGAAGAGCGAACCACCACTAGACTCAGTAGCGTGGCGTAGAGCCAAGGAATAAGATATGGAGACAGTAAGAAGGAAACATAAATGGCAAGAAGATTCAATATGAACAGTGAAGTAAGAAAAGAAGTTTGGAGACAATAAGTTAAATGAAGACCTTGGAGAAATCAATGAAGAGTTAAAACATGGAGTAGTTGACTAGGTCCCCGCAAAACCAATGACAACCCTCCCTTCTAGAAATACCAATTCTAGAAAGCGTGCAAACACTAACCAGATCGTCACAAAGCCTAAGTGACAAATAGAATGCAGACCACATGATCCCTATGAAATACATTTATGCTCACCCTTCAAGGGAGATTTCTAAATTAGAAGTAATAAAAGTGGATCCCCTAACCCCAGCCTTTTATTTTATTATTTTATTTTACCTTTTTAATTTTCAAGTTTTTATTTATGTTTTTATTTATTTATTTATGTCTTTAATAATCCTAGATATGTGTTGTAACTAAATACCTTATCTAGGGTTGTGATGAATTCTAATATCACTGGTTCATAAATTGGTTATTTTGTGTCTTGGGTAATATATTGGTTTATTTATTGAGTCTTAGTCTTAATGCTTCTTGTTAACTAGCCACTAATAAGATTGATTTGGTAAACTTAAAATGAACTTGGAAAATAGATTTTAGGTTTAGCCATAGACTCAATAGCTCACGATCTCATACTCACCATAGAGATTTCCTTACAGGATAGGAATATACCTGTCGGGCGGGGATAGCCATAATTGGAACTTAAACTTAATGAATTCGGAGTTTCCTAATTAACATCAAAATATAGTTAATTGGGTTACTTTGGGTGTTTGCATCTGACCATCGGAAGAGGCTTTTGCATAACTTTGTGTTCCAGGTTAATAAATCGATATATTGCATAAACATGAGCTAATCACTTCATCTTTAAAAGATATTGGAAGGATTAACAACCATAGATAGATTTATAATATTGATTTTTCCTTAAATTTATTTTCGCAGTATTTTATTTACATGTTTTAGATAAAAATCACCATCTAACCAACAATCAAATCAATTAGATACTCGTAGACATTTAACTTCAATAAATTAATAGCTTAGGTATTAAGTCCTCGTGGAATCGATACATTTTATACTACTTGAGCAATACGTGCGCTTGCGTTACGTGTGTGTTTACCACCGATCAAGTTTTTGGCGCCGTTGCCAGGGACTTATTTATCTTTAACTATTAATTTTGGGGTTAGATACCTTTACTTGTGTCTAATTTATTTTTTCTTATTATTTTTATTTTCTTATGTTTCAGGTTCTCAAACACTACATGGGAAGAAGCAGAAGCTTCGAAATCCGTCCGCATGACCTAGAAATTGAAAAAATAATCAGATAGTTGAGAAGGGAAATGCGAGAAGGCCAATAATCACATATCAACATGAACAATCAAGAACATAAACCTTTAGAGGTTGCACCACCAATTTCCAATTCGAGACAAAACTATCCCGGTGGTTGAACACTCTTGCCATCAAATTCATTGCAAAATATTTTCCCCCAGCCAGAACAGCAAAGCTGAGGAATGACATCACATCATTTGTGCAACATGACTCAGAATCCCTCTATGAAGCTTGAGAAAGATACAATGAGTTGCTCTGAAAATGTCCTCACCATGAGATTGTAAAGTGGCTACAAGTCTAAACCTTCTACAATGGACTTTCTGGACTAATGAGAACCACGATAGATGTTGCTACTAGAGGAGCATTAATGGAAAAAGGAGAAGTTCAGGCCTGTGACTTAATTGAAGGAATGGCCAATAATAATTCTTTATGGCTAACAGAAAGGAGCATGATCCAATGAACAGTAGGAATCCAAGAAGTAGGAGCCAACACAGCAATGAATGCCAAGTTGGATCAAATTTGCAAAAGTTTGGAAATTCTTAGCATGTAGGTTAATGATGGATCCATAAGTTCACCATATGGAGGAGCACTAGAGGTAGAATCTTACGACCAATATGATGAGACTGTGAACTATGTCAGCTATTTCAACAGACAGGGAAACAATCCATATACCAATACCTACAACCCAGGTTGGAGGAATCATCCCAATTTCGCATGGAGCAACATTGCAGGGAAAAAGAACAATCCACCACCTGGATTTCAACAACAGAACAAAGGCAGGAAATATGAAAAGAAACCAGCAATAGAAGATTTGCTTGCAGAGATATTGAAAAAGCAAGAAGCCAAATACGATGCTATGTTTCAAAGCCAATCAGCTTCTGTAAAGGCACTGGAAAATCAATTGGGACAACTGGCCAATGCTCAGAGTTATAGACCGCAAGGTACCCTTCCTAGCAACACAGAACCAAATCTAAGAAACAGAGGGAAAGAGCAATGTCAAGCCATCACTTTGAAAAGCAACACTGGAATCAGCAAAGATGTTGGAATCAAGGCATCTACTGAGGAAGTTCCAAAAGAAAGTAGCAAAGCAGATCCACAGATGGAGGAAAAAGAGGCAAAAGAAAATGATCGAGAAAGATTTATTCCACCTCCATCTTTTCCACAACGTCTCTGGAAACATAAACTGGACAAGCAGTTTGCTGGATTCCTGAACACAAATATGTAATAGATAGTATCATCCAGAACACAAATGTAATGCAACTTTCCACTGAAAAACTTGAAGCATGCATCACCAACATGACTGACAGAGAAATAAATGATGAGATTCTGGAATGTATCAACTATCTTGATAGAGCCTCTCACTTCTGATCGAGACCACAGGTGGAAAGTTTTGAACTACCAAAAAAGGAGTGAATCAAGCCCTCGATTGAAGAACCACAACAGCTGGAACTAAAGCCGCTTCCGAGCCATCTCAGGAATGCATACTTAAAAAACTCTTCTGATTTACCTGTGATTATTTCTTCGTCGCTAACATGGGTGGAAGAAGATAAGTTGCTGAGAGTGCTACGCGAGCATAAAAGAGCTATTGGCTAGACTATAGCAGACATTCAAGGCATAAATACATCATTTTACATACATAAAATCATGATGAATGACGAGTACAAAGCCATAGTAGAGCATCAACGGAGACTGAATCCAATCATGATGGAAGTCGTAAAGAAAGAAATTATCAAATGGTTGGACGTCGGCATCATATACCCCATCTCTGACAGCACTTGGGTGAGTCATATGCAATGTGTACCCAATAAAGGAGGAATGGCTGTAGTCACAAATGAAAAGAACGAGCTGATTCCAACAAGAACAGTGACTGGATGTAGAGTATGCATAGACTATAGGAAGCTGAACAAAGCAATAAGAAAAGATCATTTCCCGCTACCATTCATTGACCAGATGCTAGACAGTTTGTCGAGACATGAATTTTACTATTTTCTTGACGGATACTCAGATACAATCAGATTGCCATCACCCTAAAAGATCTAGAGAAAACCACTTTTACATGCCCGTATGGTACTTTTACTTTTCGCAGGAAGCCATTTGGACTATATAATGCTCTTACCACATTTCAACGTTGCATGATGGTCATTTTTCAGACATGATAGAACAAAGCATAGAGGTTTTCATGGATGATTTTTCTGTGTTTGGAGACTCTTTTGACCATTGCTTGCAAAATCTGGAAAAAATATTACAAAGATGTGAAGATACCAACCTGGTACTCAACTGGGAGAAATTCCACTTCATGGTGCATGAAGGCATTGTCCTGGGACATCGGATCTCACAGAAGTGAATCGAGATAGACAAAGCAAAGATCGAGACAATAGAAAAATTACCTCCACCATCATACGTCAAAGTGATTCAAAGTTTTCTTGGGCATGCAGGATTTTACAGGAGATTTATCAAAGACTTCTCCAAGATTGCTAAACCTCTATACAATCTGCTGGAGAAAGACGTGCCTTTCAACTTCACCAAAGAATGCCACCATGCTTTTGAGATCTTAAAACAGAAGCTAGTCTCCGCCCCTATCATAGAAGCACCAGACTGGACGCTTCCATTTGAAGTGATGTGCGATGCTAGTGATTTTACTGTAGGTGCAGTTTTGGGACAACGTAAGGCAAAATTTTTTCACACCATCTACTACGCCAGAAAAACTTTGAATGAAGCACAACTCAACTACACAACAACTGAAAATGAATTGCTCGCAGTTGTGTTTGCTTTTGATAAATTCCGCTCCTATTTGCTGGGTCCTAAGGTGGTGGTCTACACAGATCATTCAACAATCAAATACCTGATCGTGAAGAAAGATGTCAAGCCCAGATTGATCTGTTGGGTTCCTTACTGTAAGAATTTGACGTGGAGATCCGAGAGAGGAAGATGACAGAAAATCAAGTGGCAGATCACTTATCGAGACTCGAGAATGGAGGAATAGCTGGCAATGAACTGACAATCAAAGAAACCTTTCCAGATGAACAGTTGTTTGCCATCAAGCAGCAGGAAATACCATGGTATGCTGAATATGTAAACTATATAGTATCAAAAAAATGGCCATTGGAATGGACACATCAGCAACATAAAAAATTCTTCAAAGAAGTCAAGCACTATGTTTGGGATGAGCCGTACCTATTCAAATTATATGCAGATTAGTTATTGTGGCATTGTGTACCATATGAGGAGGTCAATAGTGTGTTACAACATTGTCATTCATCACCATACGGCGGACACTTCAGCAGAGATAAAACTGCAGCCAAAGTCCTACAATCGGATTTATTCTGGCACCTTGTTTAAAGATGCTAACTTATTTGTTCTTCAATTTGACAAGTGCCAGATAATGGGAATTATTTCAAGGATAAATAATGGACCTCTTCAAAGCATTCTCGAAGTGGAGATATTTCTTGTATGAGGGATTGATTTTATGTGACTATTTGTTCCATCATTTAGAAACTTGTACATTCTAGTTGCAGTAGATTACGTCTTTAATGGGTTAAAGCAACAACACTGCCATCAAATGACTCCAAAGTGGTGTTAAAATTCCTTAAAAATAATATTTTCACTCGCTTCTAAATACCTCGGGCAATTATCAGTGATGGTGGCACACACTTCTATAATAGATACTTCAATGCATTCTTATCCAAATACGGAGTTACTCATAAAGTTGCAACTACTTACCATCCACAGTCAAATGGGCAGGTTGAAGTTTCAAACAGAGAGATCAAAAGAATCTTGAAGAGAACCATTGGATCAAGAAGGAGGGACTGGTCTACAAAACTGGATGGCACATTATGGGCCTACCGAACAACTTACAAGACTCTTATTGGTATGTCCCCATATCGAATGGTGTTTGGGAAAACATGCCATCTGCCTGTGGAGCTTGAACATAAAGCGTACTGGGCACTGAAGAAGTTAAATCTTGATCTACAAGCATTAGGAGAGAAACGGCTCCACCAACTCAACGAATTGGAAGAATTTTGCCTACATGCTTATGAAAATGCCAAATTGTACAAAGAAAAGACCAAGAAATGGCATGATAAAAAATAGTGCGCAGAAAACTGGAACTAGGGTAGCATGTGTTGTTATACAATTCAAGGTTGAAACTGTTGGACAGTTATGGCCCATAGCATCACTATTTGTACAGATCATGGTGCTGTTGTACAAATTAACTATGTGACAAAGGAAATTGCTCTTCTATCATTTGTAATTAGATTACTGACCGGCGTAAACACACACGTATAACGCAAGCGCACGTATCGTTCAAGTAGTATAAAAATATCGATCCCACGAGGACTTAATATCTAATCTATTAATTTTATGAGGTCAAATGATTACTAGTATCTAACAGGTTGTTTGATTGATTTGAAATGGTGACGATTCTAAATTTAAAACAAGTAAATAACATTGTTCGAAAGTAGATTTTAAGAAAATTTAATATTAAAAACTATCTAGGGTTGTGATTTCTTCCAATATCATTTTAAAGATGAAGTGGTTATCTTAAAGTTGGGTAATATATTGATTTATTAACCTGGAACACTAAATCATGTGTAAGCCTCTGTCGATGGTCAGACACAAATACCCAGTTTAACCCAATTGAACCATATGTCTATGTCAACCAAATTATCTGGATTCATTAAGTTTAAGTTCAAATTATGGCTACCCCCGCTCGACAGGTATATTCCTATCCTGTAAGGAAATCTATTAAAGGGTTATCTATCCTCAAGGAAGATCGTGGGCTATTAAGTCTAAGGTCTTAAACATAAAATCCCTATGTCTAGTTCATTTTAGATTTACCAGTTCAATTTTTAATGGCCAGTTAATAAAAAGCATTAGGATTAAGACTCAATAAATAAACCTTTATATTACCCAAACTATAATTTAACCCCTTATAAACCGGTGATATTGGATTTCATCACAACCCCAGATAACTGGCTTAGTTACGACACATATTTACAGGTAGTAAAAACTTAAATAAAAGAAAAGACATAAAGTAAAATACTAAAAATTAAATACTGAAAAGTAAATGCTGAAAAGTAAATTGCTGAAAAGTAAATTGCTGAAAAGTAAATAAAGTAAAATTACAATAAAAGAAATTGCTGAGGTAAAAGGATCCACTTTTATTACTTCTATTTTAGATATCTCCTTAATATAATATATTAACTTTGCATGATAATTACCAACCAGCCATATAGGCGGTATCCAGATTAAGTCAAATTAATAATTAATTACCAACCGACCAATCAGGCGGTATCCAGTTTAGTCAGGTTAAAACCAATTTAAATAATTACCAACCGACCAATATGTCGGTATCCTCGTTAAGTCAGGTTTTAACTAGTTTATATATTATAATTAAGGGAGATTAATCTAAATATTAGTAATAAAAGTTTTACCTTTTACCCCAGCAAAGGGGAGTTACCTCCTCATTACTGAAAAGTAAAAACTGAAAATTAAATAAAGAAAAGTATTGTGCGTAAAAGTAAATTGCGAAAAGTAAAAACTGAAAAGTAAAGAAAAGAAAGTGCGAAAACGAAAATTAATTACTGAAAGCTATAAATAAACAAACAAGATACAATCTTCTTAGTATTCTTAAGGAATTCCTTAGAAGAAAGTATGAATTTTACAAATGAAATGGCTTGGTATTTATAGGCAAAATTTTGCCTCCATCAAATCATCCACCAAATCAATTATTAATTGCTCCACTAATTGCTTCACCAAATCCATTATTAATTGCTCCACTAATCTCTTATCATGTTTGGTGATGATTTGATAATTTTTATTATTTATTTATTAATTTATTTTTTGCTTTGAAAATGATTGAAAGTGACTTTAATAATACACACTACACACACTTCTGGATGTTCATCAATTTCGGGCCTGAAATCTTCAGAATTCGAAATTATTTTGTCTTTCAACGTTGTAGATCTTTGAGTCTTCTTTAATTGGGAACTTGAATCAGCTCAATCCGATATCTGAGTAAAACGTTATGCCCAAAATACGACAGATGCGCAAAACTGGAATTTCCAAAACTGCACTTCGTCAAAACGCCCTTTCAAGTTTCCAATCTCCAAAATTAAAATATCAAGTCCAATAATTGCCCTTATTTGACCCATATTTCGTCCTAAATGATTTCATTAAGTCCCAATATTATTTAATCTGCAAAATAAACTAAAACACATCAAAACGTTCATCAAACCCGAGAAACTAAACAAAATATTAAGTAAAAGGGGCGGTAAATATTGATATATTTTCCGCTCATCAATACCAAGATGTAAAAATGATAGAAGGTCCATATGATTAGTTCCGGATTGAGATGATATGAGACAGTATCAATCCACGAAGGTTTAATCATTAAATATCCCTACTCGTAGTATTATCGAGATTGGACATCGATAATGCGGAATAGACTAGTATTGCACTTGTGCGCGTTGTGGGAGCATAACGACATAGTTCTCATATATTTGGGTATAAGATACTCATGCAAGTGTAAGAGGAGGTTGTGTTTATCGATGGTACGGAAACAGCTTCGCTCTGGATAGACCCCCAGAATTCCATTGGTAGTATGGCTATGTGTCTATGAAAGTCCGAATCAGGATAAGTGTATTTGGTCTTAACTTGAGACTTGCACCGCTAATACTTGCGACAATCAATATACTTTGGTTTTGGTCGTCCATGGCTTTAACCGGTTCTGCGTACGCCTCTTCTGGGTATATTGAGAATCGTAGTGTATTGGTGTGATGTCGAGACGGAAGTATCACTCCAGTCATAGTGGAGATGATGATCACGTAGGATATGGAACTCGTTCTCTTATATGCTGCAGCTATCGGGATATTATGACTAGGTCATGTTTATCCGATTATAGAGACTAGTTACCAGAGATCCGATATGTGCTTCGTACGGGGCAGACACATTTCCAGCCCCAGGCCTTGCACGTGACATCCGATACTGGATCGCTATACGCTATACTATGTATACTACGCCTGATATAGATCACATATTCCAGTAAGCATTTTTCTGGAGAATTGGGTAGGCATGATGCTTTGCTAGAAGCCAACCATGTCTTGTAAATCGGTTAAAATGTAGTACTAGGTACGTACGTGTTCGGATAGTCCGACGACCGAATTTACTACCAATATATCCGGGGATCTCATGGGTCGCTTCCCGAAGATTCACCGATGACGTATGACTCGCACTTTATTAATCTGGGATTAATTATAAGAGAGAGAAAATTAATTTGGGATTAATTACGGAGATATTTTATCTTGGATAAAATATTAATTAAAGAGAGAGAACGATTAATTTGGAATTAATCGATAAATTAATATATTCGATATATTAAACGAAATTGGATTTCGACGCGGAATTAAAATTAGATTTTAATTCGGGCGAACGAGTTAATTTAGAATTAATTCGTTAGCGATGTGAATAGTAATTTTGCTAGGTATAATTATTTAATTACGTCGTAACGGAAAATTCGTTAATTTGGAATTAGCGAGCCCGAGCCCGGGAGTGTTTGCGGGCGCACTCGCATTTCAAATTAAAGTGCGGCCCACAAGTCACATCAAGCATCAAATCACTAGTCAATCGATTGATGTGATGTCTAGTCACTTTGAGTGATTTGACAACATGTCATGAGTGATTGATGGTGGTAGTTGGTTGGCATTAATACCTTGACTTTTTGAAAGTGAAACTTTATTAGGGTAACATTTTGGCAAAATTGATTTGAGCATGTTTGAGTGAAATTGATTGTTTGAGTATGCTTAAATTATGATAACATAGTGTTATGCATTGTCAATTTGATAAAAATCGAATTGGATAATTTTTCCCCAAAATCATAGGCTTGGCCGAATGGTTTTCTTGCCCTAAAGTCATGGTATTTTGTGTTTTTGATCATTGGATGAGTTGGAAAACATTGGGTAATGTTGATTGTGGATTTAATTGGATTGAAAACGAATCGGACAAATAAAACCCCAAAATGCCGAGACTTGATAAGCATGAAAATGATTGATTTTTTGATTCAAATGTGTTGGACATGTTTTGATGATAATGAGCATAATTAATTGTACAAATTTGTGTTTTGGAAATGTTAATTTGGGTAATTAATTATGGCATACAATTTAGTTAATTTAATTATGAAATTTGGAATTTTGAAATTAAATTAATTGGGCTTATTTTGGAATTGGGCCTTAAAAGTTGTAATTGGGCTTAATGGGCTTGGTTGTACCAAGTTAGGTTTAGGCTAAATTGGTTGGATCCAATTGGGCCCAAATCATATCCATAAAGTCGAATTATGACTTAATGGACCTTTAATTTTAATTGGGCCTAAATTGGTTTCTTGGCAAATAAGAGTGATTCCTTAAATGGGCTTTGGTATTTGGGTTTGACCCATATTGACCAAAAGTCCATGCCTTAAGAAATTAATTAAAATCCCATTGGACTTTAAATTAAATTGACATTGAATGTTAATCGGGCTTTGAGACCCGTAACGATTAGATTTAGAATCTAAGTCGTAAAAGGTACATTAAAAAGTGTATTATTTAATTTGGAATTAAATATATGAATTAGTATTAAATACAAATTAAATTGGATTTAATGTTGTAGTTTAATTTAATTCAAGATTTCGTACTTTGAGTACTTATTCGCAAAACGAGTTTGACTCACGCAAAATCAAATCGTTGTTTGAACATTGGATGGTCATTAAAATTCAGATTAATTAATTGGATTAGATTGATTGATAACATGCTTGTGTGAATACATGGTTACGCTGTATGAATAATGTATATCGGATGGATATTATATGGGTGAGGGAATTTTGGAAATTGTTGTAATAAATTTAGAATTTATTAATTGGACCTGCGTGTCCAGCCTATTACCTCCTTACTCTTTGTATTTCTCTTCTCACTATTCCCCTAAATGTAAATGAGGTTTCTTTAGAAGTGTTATGTAATCGGGTAGAAGTAATACTTGTGCTAGCGGGAGAGAGGAAATGGAGAGATTTGTTCTAGGAACAATGTGTTAAATATCCATCCGCATATCATTATTATATTTATTTATATGCGCCTTATTATGTGTTTAGAATACATGTTTAAAGGTGTATGATGATGATGAGACCTTAACAAAGATAATTAATTGGTTGCCAATTACGCGAAAAATCCCTCAATATATATTAAGCGTTTTCCTTCCATTGAGTGATTCTTACTCAAGATCCAAGACTGGCATTGGTTTGTTGGCCAAAGTCAAGACCTTTGTCCGTCGAGGATGTGTTTGAATCATGAATGCTTTGTTCCATATTGGTGTCTTGTCCAAGTTGTGATTTGTTGGCCAAAGTCAAGATCACTTCTTGTCCATTGACATTGATTACGAAGCTTTCCAAGGTCAATGGGTTCCGCTTAACTGGGATCACTAAGTTTGTTGTGCCAAAGCCAAGACTTAGTTCATTCAGAGGAAAAAGGTTAGGCAATATATTGGATATATTGGTATATATAAGATATATGTTTCGGACTTGGACGTCCACCTACTGGATCTAGGAATTGGATAAGATCCAATTGATCTTAGAGATCTACCTAGTTAATTATCATACAATTTGTTGGTCAAAGTCAAGATTGTGTGTTATTTAACGGGATCCTAGCCCACTAGGAAACAAGGTTTGCTGAGTACTCAACAGAGGGTTAGAGGCTCATCGAAAAATAGTGGGAGGCAAGTATTAAATTTGCAATATTCGTTTAGTTACTTGCCATACGCGCTTATTCAAATTTTTCGTCAAATACATTAATATATTAGTTGGACTAATATTTAATCGTTGTTTTAATTGAACAGTTGGACTGTATTCAAACTATTTCAATTAATAGTTGATTATAGTAATCAATATAATTGAATTTAACCAATTTAATTATAGTTGATTATGTAGTTGGACTATAGTAATCATTATAATTAATATACCTAAAATCGTTGATTAAATAGTTGGACTATTAGAATCAAGATAATTGAAAGATTAGTGTTTAAAACATAATCCTGTGTGAAAATGTATTTAAACGACTTTAATTTTCAAATGGGAATAAAATCAGGATAGTCCTGAAAACTAAGAAGTTACTTTATTTGATAAAATAACATCTTAGGCCTAAGCCTGGAGTTAAGCAAATAGTAGAACATGATATTTGGAATATTCATGTGATGATAACTTTAGTGCTTAATCCAATATGCTTGCCGAATAGACTCCTTAATTTCTTAGTCAGAACTAAGGATTAGATCCTTATAGTATGATCATGAAATTGAAGGATCTTCATAGATCTACTCTTAGATCTTAGAAGTACTAAATTGCAATAGTAAACTCTTGGAGAGTTAATGGCTATTCTCAAGGAGACGCAGCCAAAGTTTGCAATAAGACAAGAAGCGCAAGTCGCATCTTATTTCAACATTCTAGAAGGCCAAGGCTTGGCCAAAGGCTTCTGGAGTATTGAAAAAGGGCAAAGGCAAAGTCATTATAATCTTCTGGGAAGACTAAGGACATATCCCAAGATGTCTGCCTAAACTGTGGCAAATAGGGTCACTAGATGCGTGACTGTCGTATGGACATGGCAGACATGAAGTAATTGAAGACGGGCAAGGCTCTGACTTCAAATATGTTTGTTATAAACATGTTCACTACTAGTATTAAAATTGGATTTTAGATACTGGATGTGGTACATAAAAATGTACTGGTATGCAGAATATGCTGAAAAGCAGGATACTGACTTTAGTTGAGATTAATCTGCGAATTGGAAACGGTACGAAAGTCGCTGTTTTAAACATAGATACCTAAGTTTAGGAAATACCCTTTTGGGTGTGTACTTAAATTAGGAAACTGTTAGAATGTAACTAGTTTGACTAGAAACATTATCTCTATATCAGGGTTTAACCCGTTGCGGGTATACCTTTATATTCTAGAACACTAAAGTGTTTTATTTTATAAAGATGATATTGAGATAAACATATTAGATGTGAAAAACAATATTTATATTTTGAATATAAATAAATCTCAAACATATGACATGACAAACAAATAGCTCAAACTGAGTAAATCAGTTGAAACTTATAAGTGGCATTGTTGTCTGGGACATAATTAAACAAGACTCGTATATCCGCACTTTCGAAGAGTGGGTACTAGGACAAATTTGATTCCAATCAAATAAAGTCTACGAATCTAGTTTATTGGGAAAAATGCCTAAAACGCTTTTTACTTGGTAAAAGTGCAAGTGCCATCGATCTGTTAGCCCTCATTCATAGTGACATAAGTGGGCCCATGTCTAGCTAGGCTAAAGGTGGATATGAATATTTCGTGACCTTTACGGATGTGGCATCGCGTTATGGTTATGTGTTTCTTCTGAAACACGAATCGTAAACTTTTGATTAATTCAAAGAGTTTCGACACGAAGTAGACAAACAGATCGGCTAAAGTATTAAACACCATGATTGGACCATGATGAAAATACTTAAGCAATAAGTTTCTCGAATACTTGAAAGAGTATAGTATTCTTTCAATGAGGACTCCTCCCGGAACACGTCAATTGACGGTGTGTCCGAAGAGAGAAACGAATTTTGTTGGACATGATAAGGTTAATCATGAGTCGTTCTGAGCTACCATTTCCTTCAACGGATAAACATAAATAATGCAGAACTTATTTTGAATAAGGTTCCATAAAATCTGTTTGACAGATTTCATATTAGATATGAACAGGAAAGAAACCGGGTTTCTCATTCCTGAGGATTTGGGAATGCGAGGCATATGTTTGGATGATACCAAACTAGAACCCAAATCGGATAAGTTCATAAATTGTTGGTTATCCCAGGGAAACCAAAGTATAGTACTTATACAACTCACTAGAGAATAATGTAATTGTTGCTCGCCATGCGGTTTTCCTAAGAGGAATACCTATATGCAGTGGTAAGTGGGAGGATAGTAAAACTCGATGAAAATCGAAGTAATACTATTCCAGGCACCAATTCCTTAATGGAACACAAATAGTTCATCAAGGATGAAACTATACCAATAATCTTCGAACACACAAGAACCACGTAAGTCGGAGGGAGTCAGAAAACAACCTGGGAGGTATGGGTTTCTGATCTCACCTCATAAAGATGTCAATCTTATTGAGGAAGACCAACTGACTACGTATGAGGAAGTGATACAAGGTATCGACTCCCTATTATGGAAAAGTGCCATGAAGTCCGAAATGGATTCCATGTATACTAACTAAGTTTGGATACTAGTTGATGTACCGCAAGACATTGTGCCTATTAATACTACATAAGTCTTCAAGGAAGACATACATGGAAGGCAACATACCAACGTAGTAAGCTAGGCTTGTAGCGAAAAGGTATCGTTATCAATATTGTGTCGATTACAATGAAACCTTTTTACCATTGCCATGGTTAAATCCATTTGGACAATGCTTGCTAATGATGCATATTTCATTCATGAAATATGGCAGCTGAATGCCAAAACCGCTTTCCTTAAACGGAAACCTGTTGGAGGATGTTTACAACATCCTGACGGTTTTGTCATACAAAAATGAGCAAACAAGGTTTGCAAGTTAATTCGATCCATGGATGGATTGAAGCAAGCATAGGGTTCTTAGAACTATCGTTTTGATGTAATCATAATGATTTATGATTTAATTCAAAACGAAAATGATTCTTGTGTATATAAGGAGGTTAGTGGGAGTGCACTGAAAGTGAATGTCCTGTATAATTATAATATGTCATTTCTTGGAAATGGTATTCCCATAAAACAATCGACGAAAGCTTGGCTTTCGAGAAAATTCTCCGTAGAATTCTTGGGAGAAACAACCTTTATTCTAAATAAAGATCTACTGGGATAGATCTAAAAGTTGTTAATAATCTCCGAGAACTCGTACATTGAAAAATGTACGCGACCTGGTGTCTCATATGCTTTGAGCATATGGAGTCACAATCAGGCCAATCTGAGTGATAGTCATTGGATTGATGTTAAGAACATCTGTTAGTATCTTAGATGATCTAAGGATGCTGTATTATACTATGGAGAAGGAGAACTTGAAGTGACTGGGTTCACTGCTGCAAGTTTCCTGACCGATATAAACGACTGTAAGTCGTAATAACGGTACTATAAAGTTTAAATAACGGAACAGTGAGCTTGAAATCTTCCAAGAAAGAAACTATTACCAAATAAACAACAAAAGTGGATTATTGCTGCAGCTGAGGCAGCAATAGAAGCCATTTGGGTCGATAATAATCCTAATTAGATTAGGAGTAGTTCTATTAGCAGCTGAGCTAGGTTTCAGCACAGGCTAAAGAATTAATGGTCTCATCAATGATCCAGATAAATACTTCGACTATTCGTCTGATTCGTTCGGATCATACATCGTGGCGATGTGATGATCGAATAAATCACATCAAATGATAATCATGCAAATCCGCCGACGAAAGCATTTTCTCAGCAGAAGTTTGAGCGAACCGTACATAGTTCGGATGTAGGACACTTGAGTGATTGGCTATAGGCCAAGTGGGAGATTGTTGGACAGTTATGGCCCATAACATCACTATTTGTACAGATCATGATGTTGTTGTACAAATTAACTATGTGACAAAGGAAATTGCTCTTCTATCATTTGTAATTAGATTACCAAGATATATAAATGATAGAAGGTCCATATGATTAGTTCCGGATTGAGATGTTATGAGACAATATCAATCCACGAAGGTTTAATCATTAAATATCCCTAGTCGTAGTATTATCGAGATTGGACATCGATAATGCGGAATAGACTAGTATTGCACTTGTGCGCGTTGTGGGAGCATAACGGCATAGTTCTCATATATTTGGGTATATGATACTCATGCAAGTGTAATAGGAGGTTGTGTTTACTGATGGTACGGAAACAGCTTCGCTCTGGATAAACCCCTCAGAATTCCATTGGTAGTGTGACTATGTGTCTATGGAAGTCCGAATCAGGGTAGGTGTATTTGGTCTTAACCAGAGACTTTCACCGCTAATACTTGCGACAATCAATATACTTTGGTTTTGGTCATCCAGGGCTTTAACCGGTTCTGCGTACGCCTCTTCTAGGTATATTGAGAATCGTAGTGTATTGGGTGTGATGTCAAGACGGAAGTATCACTCCAGTCATAGTGGAGATGATGATCACGTAGGATACAGAACTTGTTCTCTTATATGCTGCAGCTATCGGGATATTATGACTAGGTCATGTTTATCCGATTATAGAGACTAGTTACCAGAGATCCGATATGTGCTTCGTACGGGGCAGACACATTTCCAGACCCATGCCTTGCACATGACATCCGATACTGGATCATTATACGCTATACTACGTATACTACGCCTGATATAGATCACATATTCCAGTGAGAATATTTCTGGAGAATTGGGTAGGCATGATGCTTTGCTAGAAGCCAACCATGTCTTGTAAATCGGTTAAAATGTAGTACTAGGTACGTACGTGTTCGGATAGTCCGACGACCAGATTTACTGCCAACATATCCGGGGATCTCATGGGTCGCTTCCTGAAGATTCACCGATGACGTATGAATCGCACTTTATTAATCTTGGATTAATTATAAGAGAGAAAATTAATCTGGGATTAATTACGGAGATATTTTATCTAGGATAAAATATTAATTAAAGAGAGAGAACGATTAATTTGGAATTAATCGATAAATTAATATATTCGATATATTAAACGAAATTGAAATTCGACGCGGAATTAAAATTAGATTTTAATTCGGACGAACGAGTTAATTTAGAATTAATTCGTTAGCTACGTGAATAGTAGTTTTGCTAGGCATAATTATTTAATTACGTCGCAACGGAAAATTCGTTAATTTGGAATTAGCGAACCTGAGCCCGAGAGTGTTTGCGGGCGCACTCGCATTTCGAATTAAAGTGCGGCCCATAAGTCACATCAAGCGTCAAATCACTAGTCAATCGATTGATGTGATGTCTAGTCACTTTGAGTGATTTGACAACATGTCATGAGTGATTGATGGTGGTAGTTGGTTGGCATTAATGCCTTGACGATTTGAAAGTGAAAAATTGGTACATGTTTTAATTGATTTTTGAAATCAATTGACTAATACACTTAACACATTTTCTCTCCTCTCTCCTCTTCCCTCTCACGCCCAAGGGGCTGTTTTTCTTCTTCCTTTCACTGCACTTGCCGTGAGTTTGCAAGAAGAAGCAAATGAAATTTTGCGGCAAAATTTTCGGAGTGCTAGCACGCTTTAAGGGTCTTGTGAAGGTGATAGGGAAACCGACTTGTGAGCATGGAATCACCGTTCGAAAGCTTGGAGCTTGGACCAAAAATGGAACACAAAACCAGTCCACTGCCGAGAACCTTGGAGGAGAAAAGCTTGAAGATTTTGTTGTTCCTCGCGTCGCAAAGGCCGATCGTTGTAAGTATGATTCCACCATGCTTTTACGAGTATTCACACATGTGTTTCATTGCTTGATTTGATCCCGGGACTTTAGAGAAACCCAACAGAAACGTTTCCCTGGAAAGCTAAAATCAAGGTGGTCAGGTTCATTTGTGATTACTTAGGTGTTACCCTACGAAGTAGTTGAGATATACAACCCCAACTCCAACAACACATTCATGGTAAACAGCCTGCGTGTCAAGCACTATTGGGGAGGATCATTTGAGCAACAAAAAAAAAAGTCTCACACTTCCAGATCCAGCCTAACGTTCGGGCAGTCATATCTAGCTGACGCTGTTAAACATAGCGCTAGCAGGGAGGCAACCCATGCAATTTGTGTATATATTGAGATTTGGTGAGTTTTATTTTTTGTGTGTTTAATTTTTGTAGGTAAAGTCACAGACATGATGGAAGACATTCTCACAAATCTTCACAAGCATTTTACTTCTCTCCCTCAAAACTCTCTGATGAAAGTCTGCAACGCACGCATTGAACGAATGCGACTTCTGATGATCAAAGGTATTCCTAGTGACATTTGTTGGATAATTGAAGCACGAGTCCGATTGGTAGGTGAGTCATCTGATTCTTTTATTTCATTTCTGCATGGTTTAGGAAGAAACACCTATGCTAAGAAAAGAAGAGCTAAAAGATTAGGTGTTTGTTATAAATGTGCATGTTGTACATGTAATACTCGTTATCATTCTTTAGGAATGGTGTCTGATAATCGCGAAGATAAAATAAAATTCATTAGGGATGGCATGAGTAAGGAGTCTTTAGATGACATATCATTGACTCTTGAGACGCATCCCAGTGGATGTGTGTATCACGCAATTCACATGTTACATACATAATTTCGAAAATAAAGACAACAATTAAGTCTCAGAAATCTGACTTTTAAATATCATGTTTGCCAATTTATAAGAAAATTGGATGAGAAGCCTGTCCCTGACACATAGATGTCATTCAAGCCGTTACTACCTGTACATATTATTATTTCTTTGTATTTCACTAATAATTGGGATTTGTTTTGTTATTTTCTTTTATTTTCACCGACAGGATCCAGACTTTTTGATTTTCATAATTTATTTTACTGTTTAGCTAATAATTGTCATTTGGCAGGTACTAGTGCTATTATTACTCACCTTTTTTCAGGATCTATAAATTCAGCTCGTCATTAAACTCTTGTAGACATCTAGAATTGAAAACGAAATATAAAAAAATAGAAGCAACTTCAAGAAGACGAGTTGTTAACATCTGTGTATTTTGCGGTACTAGTTCTGGTTCTAAACCAGGATTCGCTGAGGCAGCACAAGAATTGGATAGAGTTATGACTGAGAGGAATATACACCTAGTATATGACGGTGGCAATCTTGGACTAATAGGGTACGTTTCAAGGGTCGTACAGGAATGAGGAAATCAAGTTTTGGGAATCATCCCAAAATTATTGGCAGAGGCGAATCTTATCGGACAATCAAACAAACATGAAGGTATCGTGCCAGGTATGTCTGAACGACTTGTTGAAATGATTAATCATGCTGATGCTTTTATTGCTTTATCAGGTGGCTTGGGCACGATGGAGGAAATTTTTACAGTGTTATCTTGGGCGAACTTGAATATACACCAGAAACCAATTGGACTGTTTAACATTGATGGATTTTCAGACTTTCTTTGTGTGTTTCTTGATGATGCCCGGAGAAATGGATTTCTTTCAAAACCTGTAAAAGATATCCTCTTCACCGCCAGAACAGCCCATGATTTAATTGACCAACTTTTAGCCTTTGAACCAAAAATTTACCCTATCCTTTCCAAGATAAACTGGTCCGATAATGATCGTGGTAAGAAAAGTCGGATAAATCTGGATCTTAACCTTTAGTTGTCTTTTTAGATGTAGAATTCCACGCTAATAAGGTACTATTTTCTAAACTATTCTTCTTATTTTTAGACATTGGGGACAATGTCTCAATTAGGTTTAGGGGAGGGGAATAATTTACTATTATCTTATTTTTATTTTTCGTTGTGTTGTTTTTGTTTGATTTTTAGTCAAAAATTCAAAAATTTTAAAAAAATTGTGTTTTTATGTTTTAAACTTGACTAACCAGGTGAAATTGTGTTTGAGATAGCTGTGTAAGGAATTTCCACTTCTGAGACGTATCTCAACCTATTTCGTAACAAGTTAATTTTTGTTTATTTCCTTTTGGATTATTTAAATTCGTGAATTCTCCAAAATACTGACTAAATTGGATCTTCATATGCTCATGTGACAGGTATTATCAACATGCATGGTAACATACAGACATGAGTTGTAAGTGAAAAGTTTGTAATATTCAGTGCTCTAGTTTATTGGAGGAAGCATCTGAAAGCGATGAAATAAAAAAAATTTAACCATATTTTTACTTAGTAATTGGACGTCTTGCTAATACGCATCATCCCATACATCATCAAAAAATTTAACCAAATTTCTCAAAATGAGAAATTTTCTGTTCACGCGTCACAACGCGCAACCAATTATTCAGTTGCCAATACGCATCATCCCATGCATTATCATGATGTCATCACTGTAGCCCACGTCGCGACTCCAACCCTTAACGCGTTGCGATGCCAAACCAATAATTCAGTTGCCGACACTTGTACAGTATTGTAGTGCGAGTCGCGACGCGTGACGTTTTCGAACCCTATAAATTGAGGCTGAATTCAGAAGGAAAATTCATACTTTCATCTGGGGATTTCCTTAAGAATACTAAGAAAATAGTATCTTGTTTGTTTATTTTCAGCTTTCTTGTATTTAATTTTTATTTTCAGCAATAAATATTTCTTTGTTTTACTTTAAAGTATGAGTAGGTAACTTCTTTCTGCTGGGTGAAAGGTAAAGCTTTTATTATTATAATTTAGATTATTCTCCGTTAGTTATAATATATAAATTATCTTAAAACCTGACTTAATGGGATACCGCCTTTATGATCGGTTGGACTTAATTAAATTAATTTTAACCTGACTTAATTGGTTACCGCCTTTATGGTCGGTTGGAATTAATTAAAATCTGACTTAATCAGGATACTGCCTATATGGTTGGTTGGTAATGTCATGCAAATTTATATATTAAAAGGGAGATTTCTAAATTAGAAGTAATAATAGTAGATCCTATAGCCCAGCCTTTTATTTTATTATTTTATTTTACATTTATAATTTTCAAGTTTTTTTTATGTTGTTTTATTTATTTATGTCTTTAATAATCCTAGATATGTGTTGTAACTAAATACCTTATCTAGGGTTGTGATGAATTCTAATATCACTTATTCATAAGTTGGTTATTTTGTGTCTTAGGTAATATATTGGTTTATTTATTGAGTCTTAGCCTTAATGTTTCTTGTTAACTGGCCACTAATAAGATTGATTTGGTAAACTTAAAATAAACTTGGAAATGGGATTTTAGGTTTAGCCATAGACTCAATAGCTCACGATCTCATACTCACCATATAGATTTCCTTACAGGATAGAAATATACCTTTCGGGTTGGGGTAGCCATAATTGGAACTTAAACTTAATGAATTCGAAGTTTCCTAATTAACATCGGAATATAGTTAATTGGGTTACTTTGGGTGTTTTCATCTGACAATCGGAAGAGACTTTTGCAGAAATTCGTGTTCCAGGTTAATAAACCGATATATTGCATAAACATGAGATAATCACTTCATCTTTAAAAGATATTGGAAGGATTAACAACCCTAGATAGATTTATAATATTGATTTTTCCTTAAATTTACTTTCGCACTGTTTTATTTACATGTTTTAGATAAAAATCACCATCCATCTAACCAACAATCAAATCAATTAGATACTCGTAGACATTTAACTTCAATAATTTAATAGCTTAGATATTAAGTCCTCGTGGGATCGATACATTTTATTCTACTTGAGCGATACGTGCGCTTGCGTTACGTGTGTGTTTACCACCGATCACAAGCCTACACATAATCTAGAACCTATTCTAGAAATCTGCTTTAGTTATTATTAGAAGTTGAATTCTATATACACAATAGAATAAAGGAAACATAAGTGGCAATTTTCATAATATTACACACTGCTTTAGTTATGATTTTTAACCTAGCAGTGCCTCCCACTACTTTACATAATACCGTAATCTGCAACGAAAAACGGGAATCCAATAATTAAATTGAATTCCATAGTGAGAAATGGACCCCATGAATATATTTCGACTCTAAACTTTAGCATGTTCTCACCTACGTATATTCACAGGCAGACAACGCATTGTCAATCACACTCATTGTGACTTCTGATTTTGGTCCTGATTGTTTCTCATTGTGACAGCTTTGTCATGTTCACAGGAGGCGTATCAAGGCTTCACTTGTCAGCGACAAACTCAAGCTACCGATGTAGTTCTGACAGCTTTGGCACGTTCGGGATTTCCACTTTCACTTGAATTTATCTCTTATCATATAAGTTCTACCGGTGCAAATGAACTACCATCAGCCATAAATGCACAGCTTTGGCACGATACAACTACATCATCAAGAAAACATTCGCATCTGTACTGACAAGGCGGACCAAGAAACAAGTATTCCTAATACTAGTTAGTTTAATGCCTTATTTAAGCGGGGATATTCCTAAAGAGGGTTTTACTCTACATGAAATGCAGAATTTAATCTAGATCAATTTCTCAATAGTTTAATTCTACCTGGGAAAACATAACTTAACTTAACCATTAAATCTTCGTTATGATTTTCGTTAGAGTAGAACCGAAAAATTACGAAACATCTAAATTACATGCATGTGCAAATATCAAAATTGGATTATATATCATATATTAAGCATGACAAATGTAATGGATGAAGGATCAGACCTGCTCTGATACCAATTTTTGTTGGGGTATTCTCCAAGGCGCAGGTGGAAGCACGGCTCGGGCGAAATCGTAACTTTAAAATTTTTAAAGCTTACCTAATAAATTATTCAATATTTAATATAAATAATTCATTCATATTTCACCTAAACATATATAATCGATATCAAATAACGACATAAATAATTAAGAAACACTACGAAACTTTTACGAATAACGTTTTTTCGCAAAGTGGCATAAAATACGTTTTTGTCCGAACCGACCGACCAATACCCATGGGGCTGCCTAAGTCAGCCCCAATAGTACTTTGGTAGTTCATGGGCTGCCCGAACAGTGCCCAATTCATTATTTGGACAGCGGACACCCGGTAAGCCCGAAACTTACCCGTTAACACCGTTTTTCACCGTTTCCACATATTTTAACTCCGAAACAATTTCCGGCAATTGTTCCTATGCCCAAAACACATCCAATACATTTATAAAACATACATTTCATCACCAAAATCACAGAAATTCCAGATCTGATTTGATAACCAAAATTATCATTTTTGATGCTTTAAATCCAATTTTCTCAACATTAATCATATTAATATTTTCACCAACCAAAGTCACCACAAACGAAGAACTGAAGAACAATTCTAGGAGTTACAAGACTGGTCATAACACTCTAGAATGGCAACAAGTCATCAAATGACAAAATTGAACTAATATTACACTAATATTAATAAATCTTACTTCACACATGCATCCATCCTCCAAATCAAAAAGCCCCCAAATCCAAGAAATAATGAAACCCTAGAACTATTCTAGACGCTCAAGAATAAGAAACAAACTTTCTAAGCTTAAGAATATTGAAGATTACCTCAAAATCTCTTAACTTAAGCTTTCTTCTGATTTCATCACTTTCTTACAAGTTTCTTCAGGGAAATATTTTGGGGGCTTTCTATGGAGATGAATTTCGACCAAGGCTTCTAATGAAAGAGAAAACAAAATTTTTCACTTTATATAAGAGGGCTTGGACGAAATTAGGGATAATATGGTCTTTTAGATTTAATTTAATCATAATTAAAGAATTCAAATTCAATTTGAAATCTTCAAGCTTAAAAAATCATGCCACTTGTTACCAATAATATGTCACCACTTATCATACTAATTATGACTTATGGATATGATATTTAATTTATAATTATTTAATTATTTAACAATTAAATAACTAAATAATTAATTAATTTTAAGATTAGATACCCCTTAATAGATTTCCTTCCAGGATTGACTTATACCTGTCCGGCGGGGGTAGCCACAATTGGAACTTATTCTTAATGAATTCAGGTAACTTATGATTAATTGGGTTATACTGGGTATTTGCATCTGACCATCTGCAGAGGCTTTTGTATAATTTCGTGTTCCAGGTTAATAAACGGATATATTGCACAAACATGAGATAACCACTTCATCTTTAAAAGATATTGGAAGGATTCACAACCCTAGATACTTTAATAATATTGATTTTACCTTAAATTCACTTTCGCGCTATTTTATTTACTTTTTTTAGTTTAATGTCACCATCCAATCAAACAACAAATCTATTAAATACTTGTAAACATTTGGCTTCATAAATTAATAGCTTATGTATTAAGTCCTCGTAGGATCGATACATTTTATACTACTTGAACGATACGTGCGTTTGCATTATACGTGTGTGATCACACCGATCAAGTTTTTGGCACCGTTGTCGGGGACTTATTTATCTTTCACTATTAATTTTGGGGTTAGATACATTTACTTGTGTCCAATTTGTTTTACTTATTATTTATGTTTTCTTGTGTTTCAGGTTCTTAGACACTACATGAGACAAACCAAAGCTTTGAAATTCATCCGCTTGACCCATAAATTGAAAGAACCATCAGACAGTTGAGAAGGCCAAGAAGCACTGATCAACATGGAACCTGAACCTTTGGAAGTTGCACCACCAATTCCCATTCGAGACATAACTATTTCGGTGGTTGACGGCTTCATTTCATGTATTGTACTTCCTCCTTTACCAAAAAAGCATGTGATGCATTTGAAGATCCTAATGCCCACATCAGCAACTTCCTGGAAGTTTGCGACACTTTCAATTACAACCGAGCGGATGAAGAAGCAATAAGACTGCGGGTTTTTCCATATTCCTTGAAAGACAGAGCTAAAGCTTGGCTGCATTCACTACCAGCAGGTTCCATCACAACTTGGAACACTCTAGCCACCAAATTCCTTGCAAAGTACTTTCCACCAGCTAGAACTACAATATTGAGGAATGACATTACATTCTTTGTACAACATGACTCAGAATCCCTCTGCGAAGCTTGGGAAAGATACAAGGAGTTACTCCGGAAATGTCCTCACCATAAGATAGCAAAGTGGCTACAAGTCCAAACCTTATACAATGGACTTTTTGGACTGATGAGAACCACAATTCATGTTGAGCTGGATGAGCTTTAATGGCAAAAGGAGAAGATTAGGCTTGAGACCTAATTGAAGAAATGGCCAACAATAATTCTTTGTGGCCAACAGAAAGAAGCATGTTTCAACGAATCACATGAATCTATGAAGTTGGAGCCAACACAGCAATGAATGCCAAGCTGGATCAGATATGAAAATTCATGGAAACTCTTAACACGCAAAGTAATATTAGATTCACAAGTTCACCACATAGAGGAACACCAGAGACATAATCATACCACCAAAATGAAGAGACTGTGAATTATGTCAACAATTTAAACAGACAGGGAAACAATCCATATTCCAATACCTACAACCCAGGGTGGAGGAATCATCCCAATTTTTCATGGAACAAAAATTCAGGGCAAATGAACAATCCACCACCAGGATTCCAATAGCAAAACAAAGGATAAGAGTATGAAAAAGAACCAGGAATAACAGAAGTGTTGGCCCAATTGAAAAAGCAAGAAGCAAAATACGATGTCTTAGCAGCTATTGTTCAAAATCAAGTAGCATTGAATCAAAGCCATTTAGCTTCTATTAAAGCACTGGAGAATCAAATGGGACAACTGGCTAATGCTCAGAGTTACAGACCGCTAGGTAATCTTCCTTGCAACACAGAACCAAATCCAAGTAACAGAGGGAATGAGCAATGTCAAGCCATTACTTTAAAAAGTGGTACTCAAAATCAACAAAGATGTTGGAGTCAAGGTATCCACTGAGGAAGTTACAAAATAAAGCAGCGAAACAAAGCCACAGATGGAGGAAAAAGATGAAAAGGAAAAAGATCGAGAAAGATTCAATCCACCTCCATATTTTCCACAGTGTCTCCAGAAAAACAAACTGGACAAGCAGTTTGCTCGATTCTTGAGGTCTTCAAAAAGCTACATATCAACATTCCATTTGCAGAAGCGTTGGAACAAATGCCCAGCTATGTCAAATTCATGAAAGACATTTTGTCACGAAAGTGGAGATTGGGAGATTACGAGACAGTAGCATTGATAGAAGAATGCAGCGCCATCATTAAGAGGAAAATTCCCCCAAAGTTGAAAGATCATGGCAGTTTCACCGTCTCATTCACCATAGGAGAACATTACATCGGTAAAACTTTGTGTGATTTAGGTGCTAGCATTAATTTGATACCTTTTTTGATTTACAGGAAACTGCAGATTGGAGAAGCAATGCCCACCTCAGTCTCTCTACAACTTGCCGATAGAACACTCGCATTTCCAAGAGGTGTAGTTGAAGATGTGCTGGTCTAAGTCGACAAGCTCATTCTCCTAGCAGATTTCATTATCCTTGACATGGAAGAAGACAAAGATGTACCTATCATCCTCGGGAGACCATTCTTGGCTATAGGTTGAACTATTATTGATGTAGAAAAAGGAGAACTAACCATGAAAATGCAGAACCAAGAAGTTACCTTTAATGTTTTCAAAGCCAAAAAATTCCCGAGTGATGAAAAGGAAGATGACTGTTTCAGAATTGATGTTGTAGATAATATCATCCAGGATACTGATGCAATGCCACATCCCGCGGATAAACTTGAAGCTTGCATCACCAACATGACTGACAGCGAGTTAGATGATGAAATTCTGGAATGTATCAACTTTCTTGACAGACCATTTCGCTTCAAATCGACACCACATGTGGAAAGTTTGGAATTACCAAAAAATGAGCGAATCAAGCCCTCGATTGAAGAACCACCATAGCTGGAACTAAAGCTACTTCTGAGCCATCTCAGGTATGCATTCGTAGGAAACTCTTTAGAATTACCTGTGATTATTTCTTATTGCTAACATTGGAGAAGGAAGAAAAGTTGTTGAGAGTGTTAAGAGAACACAAGAAAGCCATTGGCTGGACTATAGCAGACATTCAAGACATTAGTTCATCATTTCTCATGCACATAATTCTGATGAATGACGAGTACAAAGCCACATTGGAGCTTCAATGGAGACTAAATCCAATTATGAAGGAGGTCGTGAAGAAAGAAATTATCAAATGGTTGGATGTCGACATCATCTACCCCATCTCTGACAGCACGTGAGTGAGTCCTATGCAATGTGTGCCAAAGAAAGGAGGAATTACTGTAGTCACAAATGAAAAGAACCAGCTGATTCCAACAAGAACAATGACTGGATGAAGAGTATGCATGGACTACAGGAAACTGAACAAAGCAACAAGGAAATACCATTTTCCGCTGCCATTCATTGACCAGATACTAGACAGATTGGCGGGACATGAGTTTTATTATTTTCTGGATGGATACTCGAGGTACAATCAGATTTCCATCACCCGAAAAGATCAGGAGAAAACTACTTTTACATGCACATATGGTACTTTTGGTTTCCGCAGAATGCCATTTGGACTATGTAATGCTCCTGCTACATTTCAATGTTGCATGATGGCCATCTTCTTAGACATGCTAGAATAAATTATGGAGGTTTTCATGGATGATTTTTCTGTGTTTGGAGATTCTTTCTACCACTGCTTGCAAAATTTGGAAAATGTGCTACAAAGGTGCGAAGATACCAACCTGGTACTTAACTGGGAAAAATACCACTACATGGTGCAGGAAGGCATTGTCCCGTGACATCAGATTTCACAAAAGGGAATCGAGGTAGACAAAGAAAAGATCGAGATAATTGAAAAACTACCTCCACCAACAATCGTCAAAGGGATTCAGAGTTTTCTCGGACATGCAGGCTTTTATAGGAGATTTATCAAAGACTTCTCCAAGATTGCTAAACCTTTGTGCAATCTTCTAGAGAAATATATTCCTTTCAACTTCACCAAAGAATGCCACGAAGCTTTTAAGATCTTGAAACAGAAGTTAGTCTCTGCCCCTATCATAGTAGCACCAGACTGGACTCTTCTATTTGAGGTGATGTGTGTTTCTAGTGATTTTGCTGTTGGTTTTAATCTAGGTCCCAAGATCAAACGAGCAATGAAAACAATGTGTGAATACATCAACGGAGGTAGCGGAATACTCACATTGATCGGTTGAGTCGATTTGGAGACGAATGAAGCCAAAAAGCCCACTGCCCTTCACGCCGAAACTGACCAGTCCACTGCCTCCAATTTTCAGATTTGAGCTGAGAAAACGGAGCTCCAAGCCTCGTCTAACGGATCCTGGCTCATGGGCGAACCTCCCTACCACCTTCGCAAGACTCGTAAGTGTGCTAGCACTTGATTTCTCACCATGAAAAACCACTCTTGGCTTCCCTATGGCTCACGCCATTTTGCTTCCAAAACCAGTGAGTATTTCTCACTTTGGGCGTGAGGAGAAGAGGAGAAATGAGAGAGAAAGAATTTTGTGTAATGGTTGGTGAAAAGCTTTTCCAAAAAGCTTTATATATTTTCTAAGAAAAAATAAATAAAACCAATTACTTAATTGATTTAAATAAAATCAAAAGTAAAAGTTTTTCCCTCCAAACACTATTACACCAACTTACATCAACTATTCACATGTCACTTTAATAAAGTGATGTGATGCAAGTCAATCCATCAATCCATCAATCAATCAATCAATCAAAGTGACTTTTGATTTGACGCTTGATGTGACGATTGATTTGACGCTTGATGTGACTTGCGTCGCCGCACTCGAATTCGAAATACGAATGCGCTCGCAATCACACTTGGGCTCGGGTTCGCTAATTCTAAATTAACGATTTTTCCGTCGCGTCGTAATTAAATGATTACGCCTAGCGAATTCACTATTCACGTCGCTAACGAATTAATTCTAAATTAATTCGTTCGCCCGAATTAAAATCTAATTTTAATTCCGCGTCAAAATCTAATTTCATTTAATATATCGAATATATTAATTTACCGATTAATTCCAAATTAATCGTTATCTCTCTCTAGACGATATTTTATCCTAGATAAAATATCTCCGTAATTAATCCTAGATTAATTTTCTCTCTCTTCTATATAATCCCAGATTATTCAAGAGTGCGAGTTGTGCGTCATCGGTGGATTATCGGGAAGCGACCCATGAGATCCCCGGATAAGTTGGCAGTAAATGCGGTCGTCGGAGTATCTGAATCACGTACGTACCAAGTACTACGTTCTACCAATTTACGAGACAAGGTCGACTCCTAGCAAAGCACCAAGTCTTCCCAATTCTCCGGACATATCCATTTAAGAATATTAAGATCTGTTATCAAGCGTAGTATACGATTGTATTGTGTGTATCGGCCCAGTATCGGATAGTCACGTGCTAGGGCTGGGGCTGGATAAGTGTCTACCCCGTCCGAAGCACATATCGGATGCCTGGTAACATAGTCTCTATAATCGGATATTCATGACCTGGTCACAATATCTCGATTGGTTGCGCAACACTCAAGAGCACTAGTACCGTATCCTGCGTGACATCATCTCCACTATGACTGAAGTGATACTTCCGTCTTGACATCACACCCAATACACTACGACTCTCTGATAACCCAGAAGTGGTGTACGCAGAACCGGTTAAAGCCCTGTACCACCAAGACCAAAGTCTATCGATTATCGTAAGTATTAGCGATGCAAGTCTCAGGTTAAGACTATACACACCTACCTTGATTTCGGCCTCCCATAGACACATAGTCATAATACCAATGGGATTCCGAAGGGTTTATCCAGAGCGAAGCTGTTTCCCGTACCATCGGTGAAACACGACCTCCTATCGCACTTGCATAAGTATCCAATACTTATATATATGAGAACTATGCCGTTGTGCCCTCACAACGCACACAAGTGCAATACTAGCCTATTCTGCATTATCGATGTCCAGTCTCGATAATACTCCGGCTAGGGATATTTAATGATTAATCCTTCGGGGACTGATACTGTCTCATATCATTCTCAGTCCAGGAACTAATCATAGGGACCTCTCTTCATTTATATATCTATGGTGATCTAATCACAAATGATGAGAGTGCAATTTCCTTGTCACATAGTTAATTTGCTACAACAACACAATGATCTGTGCAAATAGTGACGCTATGGGTCATTTTGTCCAACATTTGCTGTAGGTGCAATTTTGGGACAACGCAAAGAAAAAATTTTCCATACCATTTACTACTCCAGCATAACTTTGAATGAAGCTCAACTGAACTATACAACCACTGAAAATGAGTTGCTTGCAGTTGTGTTTTCTTTTGATAAATTTCGCTCCTATCTGCTAGGTCCAAAAATAGTGGTCTACACAGATCATTCAACAATCAAATATCTGATCACGAAGAAAGATGCCAAACCTAGATTGATCCATCGGGTGCTTCTACTACAAGAATTTGACGTGGAGATCCGAGATAGGAAAGGGATAGAAAACCAAGTGGCAGATCACTTATCGAGGCTTGAGAGTGGAGAAACAGCTGGCAATGAAATGACAATCAAAGAAACATTTCCAGATGAAAAATTATTTGCCATGAAACAATAGGATATCTCTTGGTATGCTGACTATGTAAACTATATAGTATCAGGAAAATGGCCGTTGGAATGTACTCATCAGCAAAGAAAGAATTTTTTCAAGGAAGTCAAGCATTATGTCTGGGATGAGCCGTAACTGTTCAAACAATGTGCTGATCAATTACTGAGATGTTGTGTTCCACAGGAGGAGGTCAATAGTGTCTTGCAGTATTTTCATTCATCACCATACGAAGGACACTTCAGCGGAGATAAAACTGCAGCCAAAGTCTTACAATCAGGTTTGTTCTGGCCTACTATTTTTTAAAGATGCTTACTTATTTGCTCTACAATGTGATAGGTGCCAGAGAATTGGAAATATATCAAGGAGATATGAAGGACCTCTGCAAAACATTCTGGAAGTGGAGATATTTGATGTATAGGGGATTGATTTTATGGGACCCTTTATTCCATCATTCGGAAACATGTACGTACTAGTTGTTGTAGACTACGTCTCCAAATGGGTTAAAGCAATAGCACTGCCATCAAATGATTCAAAAGTGATGATAAAATTCCTTAAAAATAATATTTTCACTCGATTCAGAATACCTCGGGCAATTATTAGTGATGGTGGCACACATTTCTACAACAAATATTTTGATACACTCTTATCCAAATAAGGAGTTACTCATAAAGTTTCCACTGCCTACCATCCACAGTCAAATGGACAGGTTGAAGTTTCAAACAGGAAGATCAAAAGAATCTTGGAAAGAACCGTTGGATCAATAAGGAGGGACTGTTCTAGAAAACTGGATGACGCATTATGGGCCTATCGGACAGCTTACAAAACACCCATTGGTATGTCCCCATATCGAATGATGTTTGGGAAAGAGTTCCATCTGCCAGTGGAGCTTGAACATAAAGCGTACTAGGCACTAAAGAAGTTAAATCTTGATCCACAAGCAGCAGGAGAGAAACGACTCTACCAACTCAACGAATTGGACGAATTTTACCTCCAGGCTTATGAGAATGCCAGATTATACAAAGAAAAGACCAAGAAATGGCATGATCGAAAAGTAGTGCAACATGTGTTGTTATACAATTGGAGGTTGAAACTTTTCCCTGGAAATTTGAAATCAAGGTGGTCAGGTCCATTTGTGATTACTCAGATTTTACAATATCGAGCTGTTGAGTTACATGATCCCAACACCAACGATACATTCAAAGTTAACAGTCAGCGTGTCAAGCACTACTCGGGAGAATCATTTTAGTGACAAAAAGAAAGTGTCACACTTTCAGATCTAGCATAACATTCAGACAGTTATGTCTAGCTAACGACGTTAAACTTAGCGCTAGCAGGTAGGCAACCAATGCAATTTGTGTATATATTCAGATTTGGTGTGTTTTATTTTTGTGTGTTTAATTTTTGTAGGTAAAGTCACATTTCAGGATGGAAGAAGTTCTCTCAAACCTTCACAAATAATTTCCTTCACTCCCTCAAAACTCTCTAATGAAAGTCTATAAAGCTCGCTTGGAACGAATGAGACTTTTGATGAGCAAAAGTATTCCTACTAACATTCGTTGGATTATTGAAGCACGGGTCCGATTGGCAGGTGAGTCCTCTGACTCTTTTATTTCATATCTGCCTGGTTTAGGAAGAAGCACCTATGCTAAAAAGAGAATAGCTAAAAAATGGGTGTTTCCTATAAATGTGCATGCATGACATGTAATACTAATTGTCGTTCTTTAGGAATGGTGTCTGATAACCATGAAGATAAAATTAAATTCATTTGGGATGGCTTGAGTAATGAGTCTTTGGATGTCATATCATTGACTCTTGAGACGCATCCTAGTGGATATATGTATCACGCAATTCACAGTTAAGTCTTGGGAATCTGACGTTAAAAGACCATGTTTGCCAATTTATAAGAAAATTGGATAGGAAGCTTGTCCCTGAAGCATAAACGCCATTCAAGCCGTTACTTCTTGTAAATATTATTATCTCTTTGTCTTTAACTAATAATTATGATTTGTTTTGTTATTTTCTTTTATTTTCTCCGACATGATCCAGACTTTTTGACTTTCACGATATTATTTAACTGTTTAGCTAATAATTGTCATTTGGCAGGTACTAGTGCTATTATTACTCACCCTTTTTCAGGTTCTATAAATTCAACTCATCATTGCACTCTTGAAGGCATCCAAACTTGAAAAAAAAATACATAAAAAAATGGAAGCAACTTCAAGAAGAAGAGTTGTAAATATTTGTGTGTTTTTCGGTACTAGTGCTGGTTCTAAACCATAATTTGTAACGGCATCACAGGAATTGGGTCGTGTCATAGCTGAAAGGAATATTCACTTAGTATATGGCGGTGGCAATCTTGGACTAATGGGGATCGTATCAAAGGCTGTACAAGAAGAAGGCAGTCAAGTCTTGGGAATCATCCCAAAACCTTTGGCAGAGGCAAATCTTAAATGACCATCAAACGGAGAGGAACTAATTGTGCCAGGTATGTCTGAACGACTGGTGGAAATAATTAACCGTGCTGATGCTTTTAGTGCTTTGCTAGGAGGCTTGGGTACAATGAAGGAAATTTTTACAGTGCTATCTTGGGTGAGCTTGAACATACACCAGAAACAGATTGGACTGTTTAACGCTGATGGATTTTATGATTTTCTTTGTGTGTTTCTTGATGATGCCCGGTGAAATGGGTTCGTGTCGAAGCCTGTAAAAGATATCATCTTCATTTCCAGAACTGCCAATGATTTAATTGACCAACTTTTAGCCTTTGAACCACAAATTGACCCTATCCTTTCCATGATAAACTGGTCCGATAATGATCGTGGTAAAAAGTGTCGGATAAATCTGGAGCTTAACCTTTACTTTTTATTTTAGATGTAGAATTTCAGCTAAACATGTACTTTTTTCTAAACTTTTCTTCTACTTTTTAGACAATGGGGACAATGTCTCATTTAGGTTTGGGGGAGGGGAATAGTTGACTAGTATCTTGTTTGTATTGTGTTGTTTTTATTTGATTTTTGGTCAAAAATTTTCAAATTTTTTTTTTTAATTTTTAAAAAATAATAATAAAGAAATATTTTGTGTTTTTAACTTGACTAATCAGGTGAAATTGGTATGAGATAGTTGTGTAAGGAATTTCCACTCCTGAGACGTATCTCAACCTATTTCGTAACAAGTTAATTTTTGTTTATTTCCTTTTGAATTATTTAATTTGTCAATTCTCCATAATTCTGATTAAATTGGATCTTAATATGCTCAGTTGACAGGTATTATCAAAATATATGGTAACATACGACCATAAGTTGTAATTGAAAAGTTTGTAATATTTAGTACTATAGTTTAATTGGAGGAAGCATCTAAAAAAGTGATGGAAAAAAATTAAAAATAAATAAATAAACATCTGAGATCCGAGTAATTAAGTTTGTAGGGGTGTCCAAACACCTAGTGCCCTAAAGCCAGCTGGCTTGGGAGTCACTAGCCCAAAGTTCGCTACATGGATCAAAGATGTTATAAAAATAAAAAGAGACATCTGAAATCCGAGTAATTAAGTCAGGATATACATATACCTATCGGGCGAGGGTAGCCATAATTGGAACTTATTCTTAATGAATTCAGGTAACTTGGTTAACATAGACATATGATTAATTGGGTTATACTGGGTATTTGCATCTGACCATCGACAGAGGCTTTTGCATAATTTCGTGTCCCAGGTTAATAAACCTATATATTGCACAAACATGAGATAACCAGTTCATCTTTAAAAGATATTGGAAGGATTCACAACCCTATATAGTTTAATAATATTGATTTTACCTTTAATTCACTTTCGCGCTATTTTATTTACTTGTTTTAGTTTAAAGTCATCATCAAATCAAACAACAAATCTATTATAAACTTCTAAACATTTGGCTTCATAAATTAATAGCTTAGGTATTAAGTTCTAGTGGGATCGATACATTTTATACTACTTGAACGATACGTGCGCTTGCGTTATACGTCTGTGATCACGCCGATCAGCTATTATAAAGATCGTCTTACTAATCTTTATTTTGTAGATGACCCTTTGATTTTTTGTGACGGATGAAGCTTCAGTTGCTTTGATTAAGGATTGTCTTTAGCAATTTATGGGTTGTCGGGCTTGGTTCCAAATCCAGCTAAGAGTCATTTGTTCTAATGTGGTATTTCCTCATCTCGTAAGTAATAACTACTTAGGCTTTTGGGCATTCAAGAAGGCGTGCTTCTGATGCGATATTTGGGTGCTCCTTTGATTTCTACGATGATTCGGGCTTCCGACTGTACTGTCCTTACAGAGCATATTATTGGGCGTGGCAAGAGTTTGAGTTGTATGACTCTTTCCTAAGCGGGGAGTCTTTAGTTCATCAAGTCGGTGTTATTTTCTATTCAGGTATACTAGTCATCCTTGTTCATTTTGCCCAAGTCTATTGATAAGCGGTAAATATATAAATATTTATCATCCATTTTACTTAATATTTTATGTTATTTTGTAGATAAATAAAATAACATGACTCTCTGGAATCAAATCAGGGCTTAAACGGTGAAAATCATATCAAAAAGGGCAATATTATAATTTCACTGTTCACGCATCGCGACGCGCCTCAATTATGCAACCTACCGACACTTATTGTGTACGCATCATGACATAACACCTCTGCTTATCGTAACGCGCGGTGATGCCGCAGACACTTGTCAAGATCTCATCAGAACGCGTTTACATCTCAATGCATCGCGACGCAGAACCCTTCATGCGTCACGACGTCGAAGCATTATTGAGCTGCCGACATTCATTGTACTGAGCGTCGCGACGTACAGATGTTTGGTGTCGCGACACGGGTCGTTTTGGATGTCTATAAATTGAAGCGTAATTCAGAAGATTTTCTTCATACCTTATTATGGGGGTTTCCTTAAGAATACTAAGAAGATTGTATCTTGTTTGTTTATTTACAGCTTTCTGTATTTAATTTTTTATTTTACGCAATAGTTCTTTCTTTACTCTACTTTTCATTCTTTATTTTTACTTTTCAGTATAAAGAGGTAACTCCCCTCTGCTGGGGTGAAGTGTAAAGCTTTTATTACTAATATTTAGATTAATCTCACTTAATTATAATATTTAAACTATTTAAAACCTGACTTAATAGGATACCGCTTTTGTGGTCGGTTGGACTTAATTAAATTGATTTTAACCTGACTAAATAGGATACCGCCTTTTTGGTCGGTTGGAATTAATCATAAATTTGACTTAATCAGGATACCGCCTATATGGTCAGTTGGTAATGTCATGCAAAGTTAATATATTATAATAAGGGAGATATCTAAATTAGAAGTAATAAAAGTGGATCATTTAACCCCCATCATTTTATTTATTATTTTATTTACCTTTTTAATTTCCAAGCTTTACTTTATGTCATTTTCTTTATTCATGTTTTTAATAGTCCTATATATGTGTTGTAACTAAACCCCTTATCTAAGGTTGTGATGAATTCCAATATCACCAGTTTATAAGTGGTAATTTTATGTTTTGGGGTAATATAAAGGTATATTTATTAAGTATTAAGTTTAATGCTTCTTGTTAACTGGGCATTAATAAGATTGATATGGTAAACTTAAAATGAACTTGCAATAGGATTTTAGGTTTCAGCCTTAGACTTAATAGCCCACGATCTCCCTTAAGGATTAGATACCCCTTAATTGATTTCCTTCCAAGATAGACATATACCTGTCGGGCGGGGGTAGCTACAATTGGAACTTAGTCTTAATGAATTCAGGTAACTTGGTTAACATAAACATATGATTAATTGGGTTATTTGGGTGTTTGCATCCGACCATCGACATAGGCTTTTACATAATTTTGTGATACAGGTTAATAAACCGATATATTACACAAACATGAGATAACCACTTCATCTTTAAAAGATATTGGAAGAATTCACAACCCTAGATAGTTTTATAATATTGAATTTTCCTTTGATTTATTTTCGCATTGTTTTATTTACTTATCTTTAGTTTAAAATCACCATTCAATCAAACAACCAATCTATTAGATACTAATAAACTTTTAGCTTCACAAATTGATAGCCTAGGTATTAAGTCCTTGTAGGATCGATATATTTTATACTACTTGAGCGATACGTGCGCTTGCGTAACGTGAGTGATTTCACCGATCATCTATTATAAGAAAGGTGGAGGCAACCTTGAGATATTTTCTGTGGAAATGTAGTGAGCTTGTTTCTACGAGGGAAAATGTGGCATGGGATAGAGTTTGTTTCCCTGTGAAAGATGTGGTTTGGGAATTACGAGGGTAGAGCATTGGAATAAGGACACTATTACAAATCATTTATGGTTTCTTTGCTCGGGTTAGGTTTCTACTTGGTCTACTTGGTTCAACTCTTATATGTTGAGAGAGAGAAGGTTTTAGTAGAAAAATTATTCTGAGATTGTTCGTAGAGTTTGCGAATGATTTTGGTCATTCATTCTTTGGTTCACTGGGGGGATGAGGTTTAGGATTGGGAATGGTAAGATGGCATCCTCTACATACTATGGGTGAGAGAGTCATATACGATTCTGATATAGATAGGATGGCTATGGTGGCTATAATTATTGATGGATCTTCTTGGCGTAGGTCCTCGACGAGGTCGGCTGTTCTTCTTAATGTGGTTCATTCTTTGCCTTTGGATTGCCTTCCTTGTAGTTATATGGAGGATGATTTGGTTTGAGAGGATGATCATAGAGGTATTTTTTGTTGGTTATTATCTAGGTCCCAAGATCAAACAAGACATGAAATGAATGTGTGAACACACCAACGGAGATGGCGGAATACTCACATCGATCGGTTGAGTCGATTTGGAGACGAATCAAGGCCAAATAGCCACTGCCATAGGCGCACAAATGATGCAGTTCACTGCCTCCAAAAACAGAATTTTGAGATGACAAACGGAGCTCCAAGCCTCGTCCGACGGATCCCGGCTCATGGCGAACCTCCCTACCACCTTCGCAAGTCTCGTAAGTGTGCTAGCACTTGAATTTTTTACCATAAAAATCCACTCTTGGCTTCCCCTTTGCTCGGCTTTCACAAAGAAAAACAGTGAGCAATATTGCCCATTTTGGGCGTGAGAGGTGGAGAGAAAATGGAGAGAGATGAATGTGTTAACTTGTATAAAAGTTGTAAAAGCTTTTGATTATATATTTTCCCAAAATAATAATCAATCTCCATTTAATTTTATCCAATAAATTAAATGAATTTTGGAGCCAAAAACCAAAAAGTTTTCCCTCCACTAGCTTTCACTATTCATGTCAACTCCATCACTATTCACATCAAGTCACTTTAATAAAGTGACACGTTGTCAAGTCACATCACTCAAAGTGACAAGTGATTTGACGCTTGATACGACTAATGATTTGACGCTTGATGCGACTTGCGATGCCGCACTCGAATTCGAAATACGAATGCGCTCGCAATCACACTCGGGCTAGAGTTTGCTAATTCCAAATTAACGATTTTTCCGTCGTGTCGTAATTAATGATTACGCCTAGCGAATTCACTATTCACGTCGCTAACGAATTAATTCTAAATTAATTCGTTCGCCCGAATTAAAATTTAATTTTAATTCCGCTTCGAAATCTAATTTTGTTTAATATATTGAATATATTAATTTACCGATTAATTCCAAATTAATCGTTATCTCTCTCTAGACGATATTTTATCCTAGATAAAATATCTCCGTAATTAATCCTAGATTAATTTTCTCTCTCTCTTCTATATAATCCTAGATTATTCAAGAGTGCGAGTTATACGTCATCGGTGGATTATCGGGAAGCGGCCCATGAGATCCCCGGATAAGTTGGCAGTAAATACGGTCGTCGGAGTATCCGAATCACGTACGTACCAAGTACTACGCTCTACCGATTTACGAGACAAGGTCGACTCCTAGCAAAGCACCAAGTCTACCCAATTCTCCGGACATATCCTTTAAGAATATTAAGATCTGTATCAAGCGTAGTATACCATTGTATTGTGTATATCGGTCCAGTATCGGATAGTCACGTGCTAGGGCTGGGGCTGGATAAGTGTCTGCCCCGTCCGAAGCATATGTCGGATGTCTGGTAACATAGTCCTCTATAATCGGATATTCATGACTGGTCACAATATCCCGATTGGTTGCGCAACACTCAAGAGCACTAGTACCGTATCCTGCGTGACATCATCTCCACTATGACTGAAGTGATACTTCCGTCTTGACATCACACCCAATACACTACGACTCTCTGATAAACCCAGAAGTGGTGTACGCAGAACCGGTTAAATCCCTGTACCACCAAGACCAAAGTCTATCGATTATCGTAAGTATTAGCGATGTAAGTCTCAGGTTAAGACTATACACACCTACCTTGATTTCGGCCTCCCATAGACACATAGTCATAATACCAATGGGATTCCGAGGGGTCTATCCAGAGCGAAGCTGTTTCCCGTACCATCGGTGAAACACAACCTCCTATCGCACTTGCATAAGTATCCTATACTTATATATATGAGAACTATGCCGTTGTGCCCTCACAACGCGCACAAGTGCAATACTAGCCTATTCCGCATTATCGATGTCCAGTCTCGACAATACTACGACTAGGGATATTTAATGATTAATCCTTCGGGGACTGATACTGTCTCATATCATTCTCAGTCCAGGAACTAATCACAGGGACCTCTCTTCATTTATATATCTATGTTGATCTAATCACAAATGATGAGAGTGCAATTTCCTTGTCACATAGTTAATTTGCTACAACAACACAATGATCTGTGCAAATAGTGACGCTATGGGTCATTTTGTCAACAATCTCCCACTTGGCACGTAGCGAGTCACTCAAGTGTTCCACACCCGAACTATGTATGGTTCGCTCAAATTGCTGAGGAAAGGGTTTCGTCAGCGGATTTGCATGATTATCGTCTGACGCGATTTACACGATCATCACATCGCCATGATGTATGATCCGAACGAATCAGATGAATATCGAAGTATATATCTGGATCATTGATGAGACCATTAATTCTTTAGCCTGTGCTGACGCCTAGCTCAGCCGCTAACAGAACTATATCTAATCTAATTAGATTTTATTATAGATCCAAATGGCTTCTATTGCTGCCTCAGCTGCAGCAATAATCAGCATTTGTTGTTTATTCGGCAACAGTTATCTTGCTCGGAATATTTCCAGCTCAGTGTTCCGTTATTCAAACTTTATAGTACCGCAGTATTTAACTGTTTGGAAACTTGCAGCAGTGATCCCAGTCACTTCAAGTTCTCCTTCTCCATAGTTTAAGATAGCATCTTTAGTTCTCTGAGATACTAACAGATGTTTTTAACTTCAATCCAGTGACTATCACTTGGATTGACCCGATTGAGACTCCATATGCTCGAAGCGTATGAGACACCAGGTTACGTACATTATTCAATGTAAAATTTCTCAGAGAGTGTTAACAACTCCAAATCTAGCCCAGTAGATCTTTATTCCTTGAATAAAGGTTGTTACTCCCAAGAATTCTACGGAGAATTTCTATGAAAGAATATCTATGAAAGCCAAGCTTTCCCAATTGCTTTATTGGGAATTTCACTGTCAGTGCGCTCCCACTAACCTCCTTATATACACAAGAATCATTTCGTTTTGAATTAAATCATAAACCATTATGATTACATCAAAACGTCAGTTCCAAGAACCTTATGCTTGCATTAATCCAAACATGGATCGAATAACCCCAAACCTTGTTTGTCGGTTATACAAAATCGTCAGGATGTTGTAAACATTCTCCAAAAGGTTTCCTTTTCAGAAAAGCGATTTTGATATATAACTGACACATTTCATAAATGAAATATACAGTTATCTTCAAGCATCTTCAAAATGGATTTACCATGGCAACATGTAAAAGGTTGAACGTTATTAACACAATGTTGATAACGATACCTTTCCGTCAAAAGCCCAGCTTTGTACGTTGGTATGTTGCCTTCCATGTATGTCTTCCTTGAAGACGTTTAATGCACCAATAGGCACAATGCCTTGTGGTACAACAACTAGTATCCAAAATAGTTGTTATACATGGAATCCATTCCGGACTCATGGCACTTTGCCATAATAGGGAGTCGATACCTCGTATCAATTCCTCAAAACGTAGTCGGATAGTACACCTCCATAAGATTGACATCTTTATGGGGTGAGATCAGAAACCCATACCCTAGGTTGTTTTTTCTGACTCTATCTGATCTACTAGTTTCTTGTGTATTTGAAGATTAATGGTATAGATTCATCATAGATGAACTATTTGTGTTCCATTAAGGACTTCGTGCCTTGAACAATATTACTCCGATTTTCATCGAGTATCACTATCCTCCCACTGACCACTGCATATCGATATTCCTCTCAGGAAAACCGCATGGTGAGCAACAATTACATTGTTCTCATGTGAGATTTACAAGTACTATACTTAAGGTTTCCCTTAGGATAACCTATATTGGCACTTATCCAATTTGGGTCTTTTAGTTTGGTATCATCCAACGTTATGCCTGGCATACCCAAATTATCAGGAATGAGAAACCCGTTTCTTTCCTGTTCATATCCTATATGATATCTGTCAAACAGATTTATATGGAACCTTATTCTAAATAAGTTTTGCACTGTTAATACATATCCTATTGAAGGAAACAGTAGCTCAGAGCGACTCGTGATAAACCTTATCATGTCCAACAAAATTCGGTTTTAGTTCGGACACACCGTCTAACTGACATGTCTCGGGAGGAGTCCTCATATGAAAGAATACCGTACTCTTTCATTTACGTATGAAACTTACTGCTTAAGTATTTTCCATTACGGTCTTATCGTGGCGGAACAATACTATAGCCGATCTGTTTATTTACTTAGTGTCGAAACTTCAAAAGTTTCCGATCTGTGTTCTTTAAAAGAAACACATAACCACAACGTGATGCCACATCCGTTAAGGTCACGAAATATTTATGTTCACATCTAGCCTAGCTAGATATGGGCCCACTTACTTCACCATGAATAGGGCTAACAGATCGGTGGCCCTTTTACTATTACCAAGTAAATAGTATTTTAGGTATTTTACCTAATAAACTAGATTCGCAGACCTTATTTGAATAGTCAAATAAGTCCTAATACCCACTCTTCAAAAGTGTGGATATACGAGTCTTGTTTAATTGTGTCCTAGACAACAATACCACAAATAAGTCTCTATTGATCAAATCAATTTGAGCTATTTATTTGTCATTTTATATGTTTGAGATTTTATTTATATTCAAAATATAAATTCTGTTATTTACATCTAATGTATTTATCTCAGTATCATATTTATATAATGAAACACTTAGTGTTCTAGAATATAAAGGTTTTATCCGCATCGGATTAAACACTGATATAGAGATAATGTCTCTAGTCAAACTAGTTACATAATAACATTTCCTAATTTAAGTACATACCCAAAGGGTAGTTCCTAAACTTAGGTATCTACGGTCGAAACAGCGACTTTCGTCCCGTTTCCGATTCGCAGAGAAATCTCGGCTTGAAGTCAGTATCCAGCTCATAGCGGATTCTGAACATCAATACATATATTTTATGTACCACACTAAGTATTTAAAATCCAATTTCAATACTAGTAGTGAACATAACTTTGACAAATATTTTTAAAGTTAGAGCCTCGCCCTTTCTTTAATTCCTTCTTGTCTTCCATATCCAAATGGTAGTCACTATGGGATATGTCAATTATCTTTTCAATATTTCACAAACCTTTGGCCAAGCCTTGGGTTTTAGAATATCGAAATGATGTGCACCTTGTGCAACTTGCCCAATTGCAAACTTTGACTTTATCTCCTCTAGAATAGTCAATTAATTCTCCAAGAATTATAAATTGCAATTTTAATAAAGGTACTATTTATTATAATGATTACAATAATCCAATTATTTAATCAACTATAATCTTAATATTGATTACTATAATCCAATTATAAAATCAACTATCATTTTAATTCAATTATAGATTATATTAATCCAATTATAAAATCAACTATATATCGAATGAGTTTGTATATAGTCCAACTATATATATTTTTAAAACAACATAAAAATTAGTCCAACTAATACTTTTGATTAACATGATGAGTAAAATATAGATGAGCGCGTTTAGCGAGTATTCGAACAAATGTTGCAAATTCAATACTTGCCTCCCACTATTTTTCGTCGAGCCTCTAACCCTCTGTCGAGTACTCGGGAAACCGTGTTTCCTAGTGGGCTAGAATCCCGTTAAATGTCACACAATTTGACTTTGGCCAACAAAATGTATGATAATTAACTAGGTAGATCTCGAAGATCAATTGGATCTCATCCAACTCCTAGATCCAGTAGGTGGACATCCAAGTCCCAAACATATATCTAATATATGCCTATATATCGAATATATACCCTAACCTTTTTCCTCTGAATCAACTAGGCCTTGGCTTTGGCACAAAAACCTAGTGATCCCAGTCAAGCGCGGACCCATTGACATGGAAGCTTCGTAATCAATGTCGATGGACAAGAAGTGGTCTTGACTTTGCCAACAAACCACAACTGGACACGACACCGATATGGAACAAAGCCTCGTGATTAAAACACATCTTCGACGGACAAGGGCTTGACTTTGGCCAACAACCCCTGCCAATCTCGGATCTTGAGCAAGAATCACTCAATGGAAGGAAAATAAACGCTTGATATTTATTGAGGGCTTTTCGTGTGCAAATTGGCTACCAATTTAATTATCTTTGTTAAGGTCTCATCATCATACACCCTTAAACATGCATTCTAAATACATAATAAAGCGAGTATGAAAAAAATAATAATGATATGCAGATGGATACTTAACACATTGATCCTAGATCAAATCTCTCCCTTTCTCACTCAAGCTAGCACTTGTATTACTTCTACCGTTACACTACACTTCTAAAGAAACCTCATTTACATGGAGGGGAATAGGTGAGAAGAGAATACAAAGAGAATGATGGTGATAAGGCTGGACACGCAGGTCCAATTAATAAATCGAATTTATTACACAATTTCTAAAATTGCCCACCCATCTAATATCCATCCGATATACATTATACATACAACACAACCACGTATTCACACACATAAGCATGCTATCAATCAATCTAATCAAATTAATTAATCCGATAATTAAGTGATCATCCAATGTTCAAACAACGATCTCATTTTGTTCGAGTCAAACTCGTTTTCCGAATAAGTACTCAAAGTACGAATTCTTGAATTAAATTAAACTACATCATTAAATCCAATATAACATGTATTTAATACTAATTCACTATTCAATTCCAAATTAAATATTACACTTTTATTTAATAAACCTTTTACGATTTAAATTCAAAATTTAATCGTAACGCGTCTCAAAGACCGATTAACGTCCAATGTCAATTCAATTAAAGTCCAATGGGCTTTTAATTGATTTCTTAAGGCGTGGACTTTTGGTCAACTCGGGTCAAACCGATAACCAAAGTCCAATCCGGGATTTACCCCAGAAGCCCATAAATCAATCTTGGCCCATTAGGCCCAATTAAACTTTAAAGGTTCATTAAGTCGCATTTGGGCTTTATGGTTGTGGTTTTGGGCCCAATTAGATCCAATCCATTTGGCCTAAACCCAACTTGATAAAATCAAGCCCAATTACAACATTAAAGTCAATTTCCAAAATTAGGCCCAATTAATTAAATATACAAAATCCAATTTCATATTCAATTAAACTAAAGTGTATTACATGATTAATCAACTAAATCAATATTTCTAAAACACCATATAAGTCCAATTAATCATGCTCATTATCATTATCATATGTCCAACACATAAATGAAAAATCAAACCCATTTACATGCTTCTTTAGTCTCGGCCAAGGAAGGATTTCACATCCGATTTGGTTTCAATCCAATCAAACCCACAATCGACATTAAATCAACATCCTAAATGATTTCATACACATCCAATGTTCATAAAATCAAAAATCCAAGACATTCAGGGCATACTCCAATTCGGCCAACATGAGAATTTTGGGGATTTATGTCCAATTCAAAGTACAATCCAATTGACCAAAATTAACATCATCCTACATATGATTCTAACTCATCCAATGAATCAAAACCAAAAAATTCCAAGGATTCAAAATCACCAACACATTCGGCCAAGTGACAAAAATTGGGGAAAATTATTCCAAATAAATTTTCAACAAATTGGTCCAACCAAAATGCAATTAGACATGTTATAAGCATACTCAAACAATCAATTTATTCAAATCATGCTCAAAACAAATTTACCCAAATTTTAAGCCCTACAATTTCATGCTTGAACCTATAGCTCTTGATGCCATTGTTGGTTATTATCTAGGTCCCAAGATCAAACAAGACATGAATGAATGTGTGAACACACCAACGGAGATGGCGGAATACTCACATCGATCGGTTGAGTCGATTTGGAGACGAATCAAGGCCAAATATCCACTGCCATAGGCGCACAAATGATGCAGTTCACTGCCTCCAAAAACAGAATTTTGAGATGACAAACGGAGCTCCAAGCCTCGTCCGACGGATCCCGGCTCATGGGCGAACCTCCCTACCACCTTCGCAAGTCTCGTAAGTGTGCTAGCACTTGAATTTTTTACCATAAAAATCCACTCTTGGCTTCCCCTTTGCTCGGCTTTCACAAAGAAAAACAGTGAGCAATATTGCCCATTTTGGGCGTGAGAGTGTGGAGAGAAAATGGAGAGAGATGAATGTGTTAACTTGTATAAAAGTTGTAAAAGCTTTTGATTATATATTTTCCCAAAATAATAATCAATCTCCATTTAATTTTATCCAATAAATTAAATGAATTTTGGAGCCAAAAACCAAAAAGTTTTCCCTCCACTAGCTTTCACTATTCATGTCAACTCCATCACTATTCACATCAAGTCACTTTAATAAAGTGACATATTGTCAAGTCACATCACTCAAAGTGACAAGTGATTTGACGCTTGATGCGACTAATGATTTGACGCTTGATGCGACTTGCGACGCCGCACTCGAATTCGAAATACGAATGCGCTCGCAATCACACTCGGGCTCGGGTTTGCTAATTCCAAATTAATGATTTTTCCGTCGCGTCGTAATTAAATGATTACGCCTAGCGAATTCACTATTCACGTCGCTAACGAATTAATTCTAAATTAATTCGTTCGCCCGAATTAAAATCTAATTTTAATTCCGCGTCGAAATCTATTTTGTTTAATATATCGAATATATTAATTTACTGATTAATTCCAAATTAATCGTTATCTCTCTCTAGACGATATTTTATCCTAGATAAAATATCTCCGTAATTAATCCTAGATTAATTTTCTCTCTCTCTTCTATATAATCCCAGATTATTCAAGAGTGCGAGTTATACGTCATCCGTGGATTATCGGGAAGCGACCCATGAGATCCCCGGATAAGTTGGCAGTAAATACGGTCGTCGGAGTATCCGAATCACGTACGTACCAAGTACTACGTTCTACCGATTTACGAGACAAGGTCGACTCCTAGCAAAGCACCAAGTCTACCCAATTCTCCGGACATATCCATTAAGAATATTAAGATATGTATCAAGTGTAGTATACCATTGTATTGTGTATATCAGTCCAGTATCGGATAGTCACGTGCTAGGGCTGGGGCTGGATAAGTGTCTGCCCCGTCCGAAGCACATGTCGGATGTCTGGTAACATAGTCTCTATAATCGGTTATTCATGACCTGGTCACAATATCCCGATTGGTTGCGCAACACTCAAGAGCACTAGTACCGTATCCTGCGTGACATCATCTCCACTATGACTGAAGTGATACTTCCGTCTTGACATCACACAATACACTACGACTCTCTGATAAACCCAGAAGTGGTGTACGTAGAACCGGTTAAAGCCCTGTACCACCAAGACCAAAGTCTATCGATTATCGTAAGTATTAGCGATGTAAGTCTCAGGTTAAGACTATACACACCTACCTTGATTTCGGCCTCCCATAGACACATAGTCATAATACCAATGGGATTTCGAGGGGTCTATCCAGAGCGAAGCTGTTTCCCGTACCATCGGTGAAACACCCTCCTATCGCACTTGCATAAGTATCCTAAACTTATATATATGAGAACTATGCCGTTGTGCCCTCACAACGCGCACAAGTGCAATACTAGCCTATTCCGCATTATCGATGTCCAGTCTCGACAATACTACGACTATGGATATTTAATGATTAATCCTTCGGGGACTGATACTGTCTCATATCATTCTCAGTCCAGGAACTAATCACAGGGACCTCTCTTCATTTATATATCTATGGTGATCTAATCACAAATGATGAGAGTGCAATTTCCTTTGTTGGCGACTTGGTCGCGTAATTGGATTTTGATGACGTCAACGCAATTGACGACTTCGACGTGCAAACACGAAGCATTACAAAAAGTGTCGAAGCGTATGGGGTGAAGAGCGAGAATATGAAGACTAGCGGCAAATCGAAGATAATGATTAAGAGCTAAATTTTATTGTAAGTGAGTTTACTCAAGTGATCTAAAGCTCTTAGGAATCTTACATTTTGCATCACTTGCATTTAAAATGGATTAGAATGCTTAAAGAATCATTTGCACTTTATTTGCACAAAAATGAATTTCTATGCACAAGTGCATCGGTAAATGATCTTCCAAAAACTATTAAACGGTTGAATTAAACTTCAAATGATATACCGTTAGATAGATATGTGTCTCTAGTTTGTTACGGTTCAAACGGAACATAATTCCGATGCATAGAACTTTTGCTAGAGCCTTTTTTAGTACAACATGTTCAGATGTGCGTTTTCTGCGTACACGTCACATTAGAAAATTCCATAAAATTCATCTTAATGTTTTTGGAGCTGAATGTTTTACAGAAGCTAGATCTATGTGTCCAGTTTATGTAGAAATTTACAAATCATGATTTGGAATTTTCTAGAGGAAGTTATGGCCAAAATACCAAGTGTCGTCAGTCTTGACTGGTCATGCACATACTGAAACCAGGGAGCTCCATGCCGGTCCCCATGCCGGTTTGCTCGCCGGTCTCCATGCCGGGTTTAGCTGAGAAAATATGCTCTCTGGAACCAGGGAGCCCTCGCCGGTATCCTCGCCGGTATCCTCGCCGGTTTGCTCGCCGGTCCAACGGCTAGTTTTTTGAACGTTATGTTACCGTTGGAGCCCTAGACCGCATGCGGTTTCCTCGCCGGTTTCCTCGCCGTCTCCCGCTGTGAGTTGGCTAAAAGCTTTGCATTTTATTATAAATAGAACCCCAACTCCTTTGCCTCAAGTTAGAGACTTAGAAAACCTTCATACACATTCTCTAAAGCAAATACAAGAGTGTCTTAAACCTTCATACACTAAAACACTCATACAAGCTCACACACATCTTCATATCATTTAGTGAGCTTAGATCACTTGGGTTTGCATCTCACACAATCTTCATTATTTTGTGAGTGCCCAAGTGTGTTTTACAATTTCTTTATCAAAAACACTTGCGGTTTGTGAAATCCCATAGTTTGGGTAAGTTGTAAAGGTTGTGAGTGCACCTACGAACAAAACTCAAAGTTGTAAAGGTTGTGAGTACGCCTACGAACAAAACTCAAAGTTGTAAAAGGTTTGGAGTGCACCTTTGCGGAAAACTCTTGGTTACGAGTGAGCCACGACAAACTCGGATTTTAGTGGAAATCTTCAAGCGAGGCTTGGGGGAGTGGACGTAGGCACGTTTGGCCGAACCACTATAAATCGTGGTGTCGTATTTCTCTTTCCCTTAACTTTTACTTATTTGCAAGTTTGATTACATTTATAATATTGATTAGAAACTTGCGTATAGGCTATTAATTGGAATAGAGAAAATTGCCTAAAACTCCCACTTGGTAATAAGAGCTTAAAATCGGCAAAGATTTTATAATTCCGCATTTATAGCGATAACCCAATTCACCCCCCTCTTGGCATAGAGATTTCTTGTCGCTATTGCTTGTAGGTACTTTCAGTTGGTATCAGAGCGAGGTATTCTCACAAGACTAACCGTCCGAGAATAGATCATGGCATCTACAAGCAACTCGTCAAATTTTGCCGAGGGATTTTCAACGACTAGACCTCCGTTTTACACCGGAACGGACTACAACTATTGGAAAATGAGGATGTTGAACTTCCTTCTTGCCGTTGATCCACAATCCTACTTGGAAATCATACGAGGGCAAAAATCTTCGGTAAATTCTAATGCACTTAAATTTTTATACGAAGCATTAGATAAAAACATAATTGAAAGGATTCCCAAATGTACCAATGCATATGAATTATGGAATTCCTTAGAATTAATAAATGAAGGAAATAATGAATAAATGCATGCAACTTGACTCTAACTCATCAAATGATGAAATTTAATATTTGGATTGCATGGATATAGAAAACCTTAAAGGGGAATCGGAAAATGAAATTACTATTGTGTATGAAAATGAATTTCCGATTATGATGAAATGCTTGACATGTTGAATGATTTGCATGATAAATATGATGCTCTTAGAAAGAAATGTAATTTGATTAAGGAAGAGCATACATCACATCAACATGAACACGCATTAGCTTGGATAAAATTCGTGCTTTAGAAATTGATGACATTTGCTTACAGACCAAGCTTGAAAATGATGTTTCAATTGATCATAATGAGCATGTATCTCTTGTTAAACAAATTCATGCCTTAAGTAATGAGAATATGTGTTAATTGTAGACCATGAACATTGTATAGAGAACTTACAAAATGAAGCATCTACCTCTAATCATCATGTGCTTGCGAATTATTGAAAATTAAAAATGATGATTTGAATAAGAAATTAGAAGACTTGCAATGCAGTGTGACCAAGTTCACTTATGATGAAAATAATTTTAAAATGCTACTTGGTTCACAAAAATGTCTTTTTGGAAAATATGGATTAAGATATAAGCCTTACACGATGGAAAAATATGTGAACAATAATTTTATGAAGGCATCCATATCACATATACATTCATCACATGTACATGTATCTAAAATAATTGATTCAAATGTTGTATGCCATGCATGTAATAGGAAAGGTCACAAGAGTTATGATTGTTGGATTAAAAAGAAAAATGTGACTATTATTTGGGTTCCGAAAGGAACTAGGATTAACCCCAATGGACCCAAGAAAGTTTGGGTACCAAAGTGTAATTGATAAATTGTAGGGGGAGGGGCTTTGGGAATGGATCTTTAAGAGAATTGCAAATTGATCCCAAAGGCTCAAAGAGATGAGGATTCGCAACGGTAAAGGTAAAACTCCGTACTCACGGAAACATTGGTACCGTTTCCTCTAAATTGCCAAAATGTGCATATTTTTTAAATTTTTGGTATCTTTATAGCACATATATAATTGGTATCTCATTTAGATTTAAATTTTACTTCTCCACTTTTTTAATGTCAAAGGGGGAGAAATCATTAGAAATGAGATTAAAACTTGTTTAACCCTCACCCTTGGTTTAAGGGGGAGTAAATGTACTAATGTGTTTGTCAAGTTGTTATAGAGCTATTTTGAAGACAATCACACATTGAGGGGGAGCTTATGTTGAGGGGGAGCAAAATGGTCAAATTGGACTCCAAGAAGCTCACAAGTTGCAACAAGTTTTAAGGGGTTGCCATCATCAAAAAGGGGAGATTGTTGGCGACTTGGTCGCGTAATTGGATTTTGATGACGTCAACGCAATTGACGACTTCGACGTGCAAACACGAAGCATTACAAAAAGTGTCGAAGCATATGGGGTGAAGAGCGAGAATATGAAGACTAGCGGCAAATCGAAGATAATGATTAAGAGCTAAATTTTATTGTAAGTGAGTTTACTCAAGTGATCTAAAGCTCTTAGGAATCTTACATTTTGCAACTCACTTGCATTTAAAATGGATTAGAATGCTTAAAGAATCATTTGCACTTTATTTGCACAAAAATGAATTTCTATGCACAAGTGCATCGGTAAATGATCTTCCAAAAACTATTAAACGGTTGAATTAAACTTCAAATGATATACCGTTAGATAGATATGTGTCTCTAGTTTGCTACGGTTCAAACGGGACATAATTCCGATGCATAGAACTTTTGCTAGAGCCTTTTTTAGTACAACATGTTCAGATGTGCGTTTTCTGCGTACACGTCACATTAGAAAAATTCCATAAAATTCATCTTAATGTTTTTGGAGCTGAATATTTTACAGAAGCTAGATCTATGTGTCCAGTTTATGTAGAAATTTACAAATCATGATTTGGAATTTTCTAGAGGACGTTATGGCCAAAATACCAAGTGTCGTCAGTCTTGACTGGTCATGCACATACTGAAACCAGGGAGCTCCATGCCGGTCCCCATGCCGGTTTGCTCGCCGGTCTCCATGCCGGTTTTTAGCTGAGAAAATATGCTCTCTGGAACCAGGGAGCTCCTCGCCGGTATCCTCGCCGGTATCCTCGCCGGTTTGCTCGCCGGTCCAACGGCTAGTTTTTTGAACGTTATGTTACCGTTGGAGCCCTAGACCGGCATGCCGGTTTCCTCGCCGGTTTTCCTCGCCGTGAGTTGGCTAAAAGCTTTGCATTTTATTATAAATAGAACCCCAACTCCTTTGCCTCAAGTTAGAGACTTAGAAAACCTTCATACACATTCTCTAAAGCAAATACAAGAGTGTCTTAAACCTTCATACACTTAAACACTCATACAAGCTCACACACATCTTCATATCATTTAGTGAGCTTAGATCACTTGGGTTTGCATCTCACACAATCTTCATTATATTTGTGAGTGCCCAAGTGTGTTTTACAATTTCTTTATCAAAAACACTTGCGGTTTGTGAAATCCCATAGTTTGGGTAAGTTGTAAAGGTTGTGAGTGCACCTACGAACAAAACTCAAAGTTGTAAAGGTTGTGAGTACGCCTACGAACAAAACTCAAAGTTGTAAAAGGTTTGGAGTGCACCTTTGCGGAAAACTCTTGGTTACGAGTGAGCCACGACAAAACTCGGATTTTAGTGGAAATCTTCAAGCGAGGCTTGGGGGAGTGGACGTAGGCACGTTTGGCCGAACACTATAAATCGTGGTGTCGTATTTCTCTTTCCCTTAACTTTTACTTATTTGCAAGTTTGATTACATTTATAATATTGATTAGAAACTTGCATATAGGCTATTAATTGGAATAGAGAAAATTGCCGAAAACTCCCACTTGGTAATAAGAGCTTAAATCGGCAAAGATTTTATAATTCCGCATTTATAGCGATAACCCAATTCACCCCCCCTCTTGGGCATAGAGATTTCTTGTCGCTATTGCTTGTAGGTACTTTCATCCTTGTCACATAGTTAATTTGCTACAACAACACAATGATCTGTGCAAATAGTGACGCTATGGGTCATTTTGTCCAACATTTTTTCAGTCAGGAGCGCTGGGAGGTTTTGAAGTCGATGGGTAATATATCGAGTTGCTGTCAGATTGTTTAGTTTCGTAAGGCAATCTTAAGACATGCTTTCTTGATTTGGTTGGTGGTTCAGAGTGGCCTCTATACTCATTATAAGATGATGGATTTTGATATTTCTTGTTAATCTATGTGTATGGTTTTTGGTTATTCAAAGGAGGATGTAGATTATCTTTTCTTCCGGTGCCCTTTTTCCACTAGGGTTTGGTAATCTACCTTGGCTAGGTATAGTGTTGTTTGGAGCTCTCGTGATTGAATGTAGACTGTGGAATGGATGGCGTATTATAGCAGTGGTTTTTTATGTCATTTGCTTGCTCACCTTTCGTTTGCAGCAACCGTTTACTTCATTTGGAGGGAGGGACATGCTCACTTTCATGATGAGCCTCATCGTCCCTTCTGTTGAGTGTTATTATCTTCTCTATGAGGACTCGTGCTATTTTCTTTGGCATTGAAAGCTAAGGATTCTCTAAAGAATAACAAGTCAGGTCCAAGTGTTAATAACAAGAAGGCGTCGGGTGGTAAGAATGGTCGGAAAAATGATTCCATTCAGGGGGAGTGGAGATTATTGTTTTGTGCGGGGTTTCTCATCATTATTATGATTTTTGGTTGTTGGAATATTCAGGGTCTTAATGATCTTGTGAAGCAAGATGAAGTTATGAGGTTTTTCGTGAGTAGAAAATTTCTATGTGCGGGTTAGTTGACACTAAGGTTAAGGGTGGTAACCTTTTAGGCATTTTTCAAGCTATTAATGCTTCTTAGAAATTCTTTTTTCATTCTTTCGGGTGTTCTTCCTTTTGGTAGAATTTAGGTTTGTTGGAATGCTGCAAATATTAATGTAGTTATTATTCATTCTTCCCATCAAGCTATTCATTGTCGTGTCTCTCATATTTCTTCTATTTGGAGTTGTATGGTAACAGTGGTTTATGAAGATTGTAATTATGAGAAGCGTCGTGAGCTTTGAGCTGATTTAGTTGCTAATAGTTGAGAGCTCGAAAATTCTCCATGGTTGGTTATAAGTGATTTCAATGTGATTCGTACTCCCCTTGATAATAGTGGTGGTTCTTTGAATTGGCCTTTTTGGAAGGATAAGTTGGGTTCTTGTTTGGGCCGGGCTAGCTTGGTAGATATATAGTTCTATGGTTATCGTTTTACTTGGTATGATATGCAGATTGATTCTTCTATTTGGTGGAAGCTTGATCGTGTGGATGCTAATACATCTTGGGAGTGTCTTTTTCCTTGTTTGGCTGCTAGGTTTCTTACTTATGGCATCTCAGATCATTCTACTAGAATAGTCACTCTAGCAGAGCTCCATAAAAGGAAGATTCCTTTTAAGTTTTTTAAAATTTTGGGCTGAGCATCTAGATTTCCTTTCGATCGTGGCTAGGGCCTGGGATATTCATGTTTGTAGGACTTGTATGTTTTATTTTTGCAGAAAGTTGAAGAATGTTATGGTGTTATTGAGGAAGTTTAATAAATAGCACTTTTCTAATCTTTCTAGTATAATTATGGGTCTTATGAGGGAGTTGGATGGGGGCAGTGTGCTTTGCTGGAGAATCCTAGTGATCATTTTCTATTAAGTGAAGAGGTGAGATTGTCTTTGATGTATGGTAGTCTGAGTAGAGCTAAAGAGAGTTTGGTTAGACAGAAGCCTCAATATCTCAAACTTGGTGATCAAAATATGAAGTTTTTATTTCACTCATTTAAGTCTCATCATCGCCAAACCAAGATTACTTCTATTTATAAGGAAGATGGGACTCGTGTGGCAGATTCTGATTTAGCACAGGAAGAGATTATGTCATTTAATAAGTCTCTCTTAGGGCCTCAGTCGAGCTTACATGGTTTTGATCAGGATCTTCTTCATTCAACTATTACTAAGTTTGTTTCTAATGAGCAGATGGAGGTTCTTGTTAGAGAGGTTACAGATGAGGAAATCAAGGCTGTTATATTTTCCTTGAAGGATAATAAAGCCCCTAGTCTGGCTGGGTTTAATTCGGGCTTTTTCAAGAAGGCTTGGATTGTGGCGCGTGATAAATCTCCTAGTCCCAATGGACCTAATGTCCATCCGTACCCATCTTTATAATCTGATTTTCTGCAATATGACCTAATTTATGAAGTCATGTAAGCATTTTGAACTGTATTTTTAGATCCTTTCTTAGTAGTAGTATTTTTCATGTTTATCACAAGGACTTATAAACTATTTATATTTAAACTTATACTAATTTATTCATTTCGAAAATGAAAAAAATATTTTTATCTATCAAAAGTGAAATTGTAACCAAATTTATACATTCAGTCGATGGAAAAAAATTATTTATATTGGTTGTATCAATATACAATACTATGTACAACACAAAGGTATGGTCAGAAATTCAAAAACGTCTTATAGTCTCTTAATGTGTAGCAACTACTCTTGTTACTCTAGGCATCTTCTTAAGTTATAGAACCATCTTTGAGTAACTTATACTACAAAGGTTCTGTAATAATATACAAATACGTGAAGTGGCTTCTGAATCTACAATTCAAGAATAAGAATCTGAAATAATATTTAATTCAGTTCTATAACATGACATGAAGATGTACTTTACATTTTCTTTAATCTCAAGCTGTCGAGGTTAGCGGACAGTTCCTCCTCAATTGATAGAGCTTCTTGCAAAAATGACATTCGTTTTTTGCATGATTCCTGACACTATGTTTAAACTTTGGACCTGTTCCTTTTGATTTTGTTGGGATATATGCCCTAGAGATAAGGTATATGTAAACGGGATTTTACTTTGAGAAATAAATGATGTAATTATTCATTTATTAAAATAATGATTTCGTCACATATTATAAATTATCATGTATGCTCCTGGATACTAAATGTATTTTCAAACTTAGTGTATAAGTGTTATTCACAAAAGGATTTAAGACTGAAATTAGTAATCCTGAATGGTCCGTAGAGAGTAAACAACGACGAGAACTTTATTTGCGGTTTATCTACAGCTGCGATTCATTTCATATTGTATGGCAACTTTGATCTTGGTTCGTTCATGTGGTGACATGGGAATGGAGGCACCTTATATGATGTGATCATATAGGACTGGCCCGAGACAAAAATGAATTTCTTTTAACATCTGTTAAGCAAAGATATTCATATCAGACTAATAGATGATCATATATGGGTTGATTTGAATCCTTAGTGTATTATGAACTTCTGCATGACAAGCGAAGCATCTTGAATGAACCAAAGAATGAAAAAAAAAATGAGGGTGATTGGTCATGGAAAGGACGATAAGGAAGATGGAGGAAAAAGGTAAATCTTATTAGCCACAAGTTGGCTTGATATTCTTAATAAAAAAAAAACTCAAAAATAAGCACATATGTCACAATTTATGTTATTCTCGCCACAGCACCATCGGCATAATTTAAGCCCAATTTTCTCTTAGTCTTACTTAAAATTAAGAGAAATGCTTATATGAAAGTTGTAGCATTGTGTCTAAGGTTTCCACAGCGCTGAAATCACTAAACAATGATATATGTAGTTCAAGATACTGCTAAAATACTAAAAGTTGTTCATGAATGCTATTACATCAAAATGTGTGCTGAAACTAAAAATTTTATCAGGGCTTTCGGTAAGGGTTACGCGGGTAATTATCCCAATAATACGTGATTATATACGTAATGATATTTCATGCATAAAAAGTACGACCATGTTGGACACTTCATGATAACCGAGGTGTTATAGCACATATATAGAAATGAGTAATGAGGGGGAAAGAATTCAAATCCCTTTCTCATTTTCATTGTTTGATTACTAATATAAATGGATAACAAAATTGAAATTTCATGGAATTTAGTTTCCCTCAAATAATGAAATTTGAATTCCTATACAAAGGATAAAGAATATGAATTCCTTCTCAATAGAAATAAAAACTTACAATATTATATGCATTAAAGTTTTATATTAATTTATTTGTATTTTAGTGTGTATAATAATTAATTTATTCTTCATTTATAATATTCATTTAAAATCTTTCCTTCTATAATATTTCATTTTAAACAATTTATTTATTATAATTTCTTTTATAATATTCATTTATAATTTTTTATAATAATTATTATTTTATTTTTCAAAAAAATTATATTTATAATAAAAACAAACTTTACAATTAATATTATTGTTTTAATTTTTAATTTTTTAATCTTTATTAAAACATTTTATTTTTTTATTTATTTTATTAACTACTAAAAGTGAAAATTAAATATAAAGCATGTATAATAATAATATAGCTTATGAAATCTAACTCATTTTATGTTTATTATTTATTGATAAAATTATAAATAATTCTCAACTTATTATGAGATTCTAATTACAATAATATAAATGTTGTCTTGGTTTTTCATAATATCTATAAAATTATTTGTATTCAGTAATAACTGAATCAGAAATTTATTTGAAATTATTAAAATTAATTATGTTGTTGATAGACGTACTAACCTAATTCTCTCTTCAACTTATCAAGCTTAGAGATGATGGACTTAGGGTCCAATGTTATTGGTGGAAATATTCCTTCCAAGCTTTGGAAATTTGACTAATCTTATGAGACTGGGTGCCACGGGTAGACTTTTCCTATAGCGGAAAATCCGGCTCGTGTAGCACTTACCGAGGTTCACACCTTATAAGTCAGTCTCCCATAATATACGGGCTTAAATTCCAAATTTTAGATGTCTACATATTCATATAACAGCAAGTTATAGAAATTAATAGACATTCTCATAGCATACAATATGGGTCTGTACTGACTCGGGATTCGAGAAATGAATAGTATAGCCGGATATAAAATATGGCATTTTATTAATATCGTGATCATTACATTACATCATTATAATAGCAACTGTTAGACAATTATGACCCATAACATCACTATTTGTACAGAACATTGTGTTGTTGTACAAATTAACTATGTGACAAAGGAAATTGATCTTTTATCATTTGTAATTAGATTACCGGGATATATAAATGATAAAAGTCCATATGATTAGTTCCAGATTAATAAGATATGAGACAGTAATAATCCATTAAGATTTAATCATTAAAATATCCATAGTCGTAGTATTATCGAGATTGGACATCGATAATGCGGAATAGACTAGTATTGCACTTGTGCGCGTTGTGGGAGCATAACGGCATAGTTCTCATATATTTGGGTATTGGATACTCATGCAAGTGTAATAGGAGGTTGTGTTTACTGATTGTACGGAAACAGCTTCGCTCTGGATAGACCCATCGGAATCCCATTGGTAGTATGACTGTGTGTCTATGGGAGTCCGAATCAGGGTAGGTGTATTTGGTCTTAACTTGAGACTTGCACCGCTAATACTTGCGACAATCAATATACTTTGGTTTTGGTCATCCAGGGCTTTAACAGGTTATGTGTATGCCTCTTCTGGGTATATTGAGAATCGTAGTGTATTGGTTGTGATGTCAAGATGGAAGTATCACTCCAGTCATAGTGGAGATGATGATCACGTAGGATAGAGAACTGGTGCTCTTATATGCTGCAGCTATCGGGATAATATGACAAGGTCATAGTTATCCGATTATAGAGACTAGTTACCAGAGATCCGATACGTGCTTCGTACGGGGCAGACATAATTCCAGCCCCAGGCCTAGCATGTGACATCCGATACTGGATCGCAATACGCAATACTATGTATACTACGCCTGATACATATTATATATTCCTTTAAGGATATTTCTGGAGAATTGGGTAGGCACAGTGCTTTGCTAGAAGCCAACCATGTCTTGTAATCAATAAAAACGTAGTACTAGGTACGTACGTGTTCGGATAGTCCGACGACCGGATTTATTACCAACATATCCGGGGATCTCATGGGTCGCTTGTTGGACAATTATGACCCATAGCGTAACTATTTGTACAGATCATGGTGTTGTTGTACAAATTAACTATGTGACAAATGAGATTGCACTCTTATCATTTGTGATTAGATCACCTAGATATATAAATGATATGAGGTCCCTGGGATTTATTCCTGGATTGAGAATGATATGAGACAGTATCAATCCATGAAGGATAGATCATTAAATATCCATAGTCAGAGCATTATCGAGATTGGACATCGATGAATGCGTAAAAGACTAGTATTACACTTGTGCGCGTTGTGAGGGCACAACGGCATAGTTCTCATATATTTGGATATAGAATACTCATGCAAGTGTAATAGGAGGTTGTGTTTCACCGATGGTATGGGAAACAGCTTCGCTCTGGATAGACCCCATCGGAATTCCATTGGTAGTATGACTATGTGTCTATGGAAGTCCGAAATCAGGGTAGGTGTATTTGGTCTTAACCTGAGACTTGCACCGCTAATACTTGCGACAATCAATATACTTTGGTTGCGGTCGTCCAGGGCTTTAACAGGTTCTGTGTACGCCAATGCTGGGTATATTGAGAATCGTAGTGTGTTGGGTGTGATGTCAAGACGGAAGTGTCACTCCAGTCATATGGAGATGATGATCGTGTAGGGATACATAACTGGTTCTCTAAAAGGTTGCAACCGTCGGGATAATATGACTTGGTCATGATTATCCGATATTAAAGAGACTAGTCGCTAGTAATCCGATATGTGCTTCGTACGGGGCAGACACTGTACCAGCCCCAGGCATTGCATGTGATCATCCGATACTGGACAGAAATATGCAATACTTTGTATACTACGCATGATATAGATCATTTATTCCTGTAAGGATATTTCCAGAGAATTGGGTAGGCATGGCGCTTTGCTAGAGGCCAACCTTGTCTTGTAAATCGGTAAAACGTAGTAAGAGGTACTTACGTGTTCGGATAGTCCGACGACCGAATTTACTGCCAACATATCCGGGGATCTCATGGGTCACTTCCCAAAGATTCACTGATGACGTATGACTCGCACTTTTAATTAATCTGGGATTAATTGGATGAGAGAGAAAATTAATCTGGGATTAATTGCGGAGATATTTTATCTGGGATAAAATATCATTTAAAGAGAGATAACGATTAATTTGGAATTCATCGGTAAATTAATATATTTGATATATTAAACGAAATTGGATTTCGACGCGAAATTAAAATTAGATTTTAATTCGGGCGAACGAATTAATTTAGAATTAATTCGTTAGCGACGTGAATAGTGATTTTGCTAGGCGCAATCATTTAATTACGACGCAACGGAAAATTCCTTAATTTGGAATTAGCGAACCCGAGCCCGAGATTATTTGCGAGCGCATTGGCATTTCGAATTCGAGTGCGGCACACAAGTCAAATCAAGCGTCAAATCGCTAGTCGCATCAAGCGTCAAATCAATTGTCACTTTGAGTGATGTGACTTGACAACTTGTGATTGATGTGATTGATTGATGTGGTGGTTGAAAGCTTTTATTGTTTGAACTTTTAAAAGCAAAAGTTTGGTATATGATTTGGATTATCAATTACCAAAAAAAACACACATTTCATCTCTCTCTTTCTTCTCTTTGCTCACGTTTGGAGCAACAAATTCTCTCATCTCTCACGCCCTTTGGGCTGGTTTTTTTCTTTTTGTTTTAGAAACAGCCACTGCGGAGTGACTTGAAGAAAAAATGGGAAGCAAAGTGCGATTTTGTGGCAAAATTGATAGTGCTAGCACACTCCGGGATCATGCGAAGGTGATAGGAAGTCCACCCATGAGCCAAATTGGTTTGGAACATTTTTGCCCAAATTGGTGTGTTGTCTAGCCCTAAAATGTCTTGGTGATTTTTTGATTTTTATTCATTGGATGAGTTAGAATCATTCGGGAATATGATTTAATGTCGATTGTGGAATTAATTGGATTGAATTCGAATCGGACGTTAATCCCCAATTTCCGAGAGCATTAAAGCATGTAATTGGGTTTGATTTTTGTTAAAATGTGTTGGACATGTTTTAATGTTAGGCATGATTATTAGTGTTAATTGGTGTTTTGGAAATATTGATTGGGTAATTAATAATGCTATGCACTTTAGATAATTAAATTGGGATTTTGGAATTTGGCAATTTAATTGAATTGGGCTAATTTTGCAAATTGGGCTTGAAATGTTGTTATTGGGCTTATTGGGATTAGTTGTACTAAGTTGGGTTTAGGCAAAATTGGTTGGATCCAATTGGGCCCAAAACCGCCTCCATAAATCCCAAATGCGACAAATGGACCTTAAAGTTTAATTGGGCCTAATGGGCCAAAATTGATTTATGGGCTTATGGGGTAACTCCCGGATTGGATTTTGGTTATTCGGTTTCACGCGAGTTGACCAAAAGTCCACGCCTCAAGAAATTAATTAAAAGCCCATTGGACTTTGATTAAATTGACGTTGGACGTTAATCGGGCTTTGAGACCCGTAACGATTAATTTGGAATTTAAGTCGTAAAGGTTTATTAATAAAGTGTAGTATTTAATTTGGAATTAAATAGCGAATTAGAATTAAATACAAATTGAATTGGATTTAATTGTGTAGTTTAATTTAATTCGAGAATTCGTACTTAAGTACTTATTCGCAAAACGAGTTTGACTCGAGCAAAATCAAATCGTTGTTTGAACATTGGATGATCACTAATTATCAGATTAATTATTGGATTAGATTGATTGATAACATGCTTGTGTGAATACATGGTTGCGATGCATGAATAATGTATATCGGATGGATATTAGATGGGTGAGGCAATTTTAGAAATTATTGTAATAAATTTGGAATTTATTAATTGGACCTGCGTGTCCAGCCTTATTACCTCCTTATTCTTTGTATTCTCTTCTCACATATTCCCCTCAATGTAAATGAGGTTTCTTTAGAAGTGTAGTGTAACGGGTAGAAAAATATTGTGCTAGTGGAGAGAGAAATAGAGAGATTTGATCTATGATCAATGTGTATAGTATCCATCCGCATATCATTATTATTTTATTATATGCGATTTATTATGTGTTTAGAATGTATGTTTAAGGGTGTATGATGATGAGACCTTAACAAAAATAATAAATTGGTTGCCAATTTGCACGCGAAAAACCCTCGCAAAATATTAAGCATTTTTCCTCCATTGATTGGTGATTCTCACTCAAGATCCGAGACTGCCATTGGCTTGTTGGCCAAAGTCAAGGCCTTTGTCCGTCGATGATGTGTTTGAATCACGAGAGCTTTGTTCCATGTCAGTGTCTTGTCCAAGTTGTGGTTTGTTGGCCAAAGTCAAGACCACTTCTTGTCCATCGACATTGATTACGAAGCTTTCAATGGTCAATGGGTCGCGCTTAACTGGGATCACTAAGTTTGTTGTGCCAAAGCCAAGGCTTAGTTGATTCAGAGGAAAAAGGTTAGGTAATGCATTGGATGTATTGGCATATATAAGATATATGTTTCGGACTTGGATGTCCCCCTACCGGATCTAGGAATTGGATTGGATCCAATCGATCTTAGAGATCTACCTAGTTAATTATCATACCATTTGTTGGCCGAAGTCAAGATTGTGTGATATTAACGGGATCCTAGTCCACTAGGAAACACGGTTTCCCGAGTACTCAACAGAGGGTTAGAGGCTCGCCGAAAAATAGTGGGAGGCAAGAATTGAATTTGCAATACTCGTTTAATTACTTGTCATACGCGCTCAAAACAAATATCATTCATCATATAAATTAAATGTTAGTTGGACTAATATTTAAATATTTTTTTTATTAATAGTTGGACTATATTCAAACTATTCATTTATAATTGATTTTATAATTGGATTATAGTAATCAATGTAATTGATTTTAATCTATTAATATTTTTTTTATTAATAGTTGGACTATTGTAATCATTATAATAAATAGTACCGAAATCATTGATTAAATAGTTGGACTATTAAAATCAAGATAAAATTGAAAGATTGGCATTTAAAACATAATCCTAGGAAAATGTGTTTAAATGGTTTAATTTTCAAATTGGGAATAATTTCAGATCAGATGGTCCTGGAAACTAATAAGTTACTTATTTGATAAAATAACATATTAGGCATAAGCCCGAGTTAAGCAAACAGTCGAGCATAATCTTTGGAAGATTTATGTAATGATAACTTAAGTGCTAATCTATTAAGCTTGTCATAGTAGACTCCTTAATTTCTGAATCAGAACTAAGGATTAGATCCTTAAAGTATAATAAAGAAATTGAAGGATCTTCATAAATCTATACTTAGATTTTAGAAGTACTAAAATTGCAATAAATAATTCTTAGAGATTAATGACTATTCTCAAGGAGACAAAGTCAAAATTTGCAATTAGGCAAGTAGCGCTAGTCGCACCTTACTTTTATATTCTAGCAACCCGAGGCTTGGCCAAAGGCTATTGGAATATGAAAAGGCAAATGCAATATCATTATAATCTTCTGGGAAGATAAATGACATATCCCAAAATGTCTGCCTAAATTGTGGCAAACGGGATCGCGGAAGCGTGACTTCCGTTTGGACAAAGCAGACATGAAGGAATTGAAAAACGAGCAAGACTCTAGTTCAATATGTTTGTCATAAATATATTCACTACTAGTATTAAAATTGGATTTAATACTTAGTGTGATATAATATATATTGATGTTCAGAATCTGCTTTGAGCAGGATACTGATTTCATATGAGATAATCTGCGCGATTGGAAACGGGACGAAAGTCGCTGTTTTAACCGTATATACCTAAGTTTAGGAACTACCTTCGGGTGTGTACCTAAATTTAAAAACTGTTATATGTAACTAGTTTGACTAGATACATTATCTCTATATCAGTGTTTAACCACTGTGGGTTTACCTTTATATTCTAGAACACTAAAGTGTTTTATTATATAAAGAGATATTGATATAAACACATTAGATGTGAATAACAGAATTTATATTTCGAATATAAATAAATCTCAAACATATAACATGACAAACAATAGCTCAAACTGATTTGATCAGAAGAAACTAATTTGTGGCATTGTTGTCTGGGACACAATTAAACAAGAATCGTATATCCACACTTTCGAAGAGTGGGTACTAGGACTGATTTGATTCCAATCAAATAAAGTCTACGAATCTAGTTTATTGGGCAAAGTGCCTAAAAACTATTTACTTGGTAAAAGTGTAATTGCCACCAATCTGTTAGCCCTAGTTCATAGTGAAGCAAGTAGGCCCATGTCTAGCTAGGCTAGAGGTGGATATGAATATTTCGTGACCTTTACGGATGCGGCATCGCGTTATGGTTATATGTTTCTTTTGAAGAACACAAATAAGAAACTGTTAAGTTTCGACACGAAATAGACAAACAGACCGGCTAAAGTATTAAACCGTCACGGTAAGACCATAATGGAAAATACTTAAGCAATAAGTTTCTCATATACTTGAAAAATTATAGTATTCTTTCAAATGAGGACTCCTCCCGGAACACGTCAAAGTGACGGTGTGTCCGAACAGATAAACCGAATTATGTTAGACATGATTAAGGTTAATCACGAGTCGCTCTGAGCTACCATTTCCTTCAACGGATAAGCTTTAAACAATGCAAGAACTTATTTTGAATAAGGTTCCATAAAAATCTGTTTGACAGATATCATATTAGATATGAACGGGAAAGAAACCAAGTTTCTCATTCCTGTAAATTTGGGAATGCTAGGCATATGTTTAGATGATACCAAACTAAAACCCAAATTGGATAAATGTCGATTGTAGGTTATCCTATGGATACATAAGTATAATACTTATACAACTCACTAGAGAACAATTAGATTGTTGCTCACCATGCGGTTTTCCTAAGAGGAATACTGATAAGCAGTGGTAAGTAGGAGGATAGTAAAACTTGATGAAAATCGGAGTGATACTATTGAAGGCACCGATTCCTATTGGAACATAAATAGTTCATCAAGGATGAGACTATACTATAATCTTCAAATACACAAGAACCGCGTAAGTCGGAGAGAGACTGAAAACAACCTGGGGTATGGGTTTCTGATCTCACCTCATAAAGATGTTAATCTTTTGAGGAATACCAACTGACTACGTATGAGGAAGTGATACAAGGTATCGACTCCCTATTATAACAAAGTGTCATGAGTCCGAAATGGATTCCATGTATATCAATAAGTTTGGATACTAGTTGATGTACCGCAATGCATTGTGCCTATTGGTACTTATAAGTCTTCAAGGAAGACAGCAACATACCAACGTGTAAAGCTAGGCTTTTAGTGGAAAGGTATCGTTATCAACATTGTGTTGTTAGGATTCAACCTTTTAACTGTTGCCACGGTAAATCCATTTGGATAATGCTTTCCAATGTTGCATGTTTCATTTATGAAATTACCACTTTACGGGAAAATCGCTTCCTGAGAAGGAAACCTTTTGGAGGATGTTCGTAACATCCTGTCGATTTTGTCGTACTAAAACTAGCAAACAAGGTTTGCAGGTTATTCGATCCATGTTTGGATTGAAGCAAGAATAGGTTCTTGGAATTATCGTTTTGATATAATCATAATGATTTATGATTTAATTCAAAACGAAATGATTCTTGTGTATATAAGAGGGTTAGTGAGAGCGCACTGACGATACTGTCCTATAAAATAATGATAAAATGTCATTTCTTGGAAATGATATTCCATAAAACTAATCGGTGAAAGCTTGGCTTTCGAGAAAACTCTTCCGAGAACTCGTACATTGAAAAATGTACGCGATCTGGTGTCTCATATGCTTTGAGCATATGGATTCACAAACAGGCCAATCCAAGTGATAGTCACCGGATTGATGTTAAGAACATCCGTTAGTATCTTAGAGATCTAAGGATGTTATCTTAGTCTATGGAGAAGGAGAACTTGAAGTGACTGGATCATTGTTGCAAGTTTCCTAACCGATAAAACGACTATAAGTCGCAAACGGTACTATACAGTTTGAATAACAGAACAGTGAGCTGGAAATCTTCCAAGCAAGATACTGTTACCGAATAAACAACAAATGCGGGTTATTGCTGCAGCTGAAGTGGCAATGGAAGCCATTTGGGTCGATAATAAATCTAATTAGATTAGATATAATTCTGTTAGCAGCTGAGCTAGGCATCAGCACAGGCTAAAGAATTAATGGTCTCATCAACGATCCAGATACATACTTCGATATTCATCTGATTCGTTCAGATCATACATCGTGGCGATGTGATGATCGAATAAATCACATCAGATGATAATCATGAAAATACACTGACGAAAGTCTTTCATCAGCATTTGAGCCAACCGTACATAGTTCGGGTGTAAAACACTCGAGTGACTGGCTATAGGCCAAGTGGAGATTGTGGATAATTATGACCCATAGCGTCACTATTTGTACAGATCATGGTGTTGTTGTACAAATTAACTATGTGACAAAGGAGATTGCACTCTTATCATTTGTGATTAGATCACCTAGATATATAAATGATAGGAGGTCCCTGTGATTTGTTCCTGGATTGAGAATGATATGAGACAGTATCAATCCACGAAGGATAAATCATTAATATCCCTAGTCAGAGCATTATCGAGATTGGACATCGATGAATGCGTAAAAGACTAGTTTACACTTGTGCGCGTTGTGAGGGCACAACGACATAGTTCTCATATATTTGGGTATAGGATACTCATGCAAGTGTAATAGGAGGTTGTGTTTTCACCAATGGTACGGGAAACAGCTTCGCTCTGGATAGACCCCCTCGGAATTCCATTGGTAGTATGACTATGTGTCTATGGAAGTCCGAAATCAGGGTAGGTGTATTTGGTCTTAACCTGAGACTTCCACCGCTAATACTTACTTGCGACAATCAATATACTTTGGTTGCGGTCGTCCAGGGCTTTAACAGGTTCTGTGTACGCCAATGCTGGGTATATTGAGAATCTTAGTGTGTTGGGTGTGATGTCAAGACGGAAGTGTCACTCCAGTCATATGGAGATGATGATCGCGTAGGATACATAACTGTGTTCTCTAAAAGGTTGCAACCGTCGGGATAATTATGACTTGGTCATGATTATCCGATATTAAAGAGACTAGTTGCTAGTAATCCGATATGTGCTTCATACGGGGCAGACACTGTACCAGCCCCAGGCCTTGCATGTGATTATCCGATACTGGACAGAAATACACAATACTTTGTATACTACGCATGATATAGATCTTTTATTCATGTAAGGATATTTCCAGAGAATTGGGTAGGCATGGCGCTTTGCTAGAGGCCAACCTTGTCTTGTAAATCGGTAAAACGTAGTACGAGGTACTTACGTGTTCGGATAGTCCGACGACCGAATTTACTGCCAACATATCCGGGGATTTCAAGGGTCGTTTCCCAAAGATTCACCGATGACGTATGACTCGCACTTTTAATTAATCTGTGATTAATTGGATGAGAGAGAAAATTAATCTGGGATTAATTGCGGAAATATTTTATCTGGGATAAAATATCATTTAAAGAGAGATAACGATTAATTTGGAATTAATCGGTAAATTAATATATTTGATATATTAAACGAAATTGGATTTCGACACGGAATTAAAATTAGATTTTAATTCGGGCGAACGAATTAATTTAGAATTAATTCATTAGCGACGTGAATAGTGATTTCGCTAGGCGTAATCATTTAATTACGACGCAATAGAAAATTCGTTAATTTGGAATTAGCGAACCCGAGCCCGAGATTATTTGCGAGCGCATTGGCATTTCGAATTCGAGTGCGGCACACAAGTCAAATCAAGCGTCAAATCGCTAGTCGCATCAACCGTCAAATCATTTGTCACTTTGAGTGATGTGACTTGATCTTGTTATTGATGTGTTGATTGATGTGGTGGTTGAAAGCTTTTATTGTTTGACCTTTTAAAGAAAAAGCTTGGTATATGATTTGGATTATCAATTACCAAAAAAAATTCATCTCTATCTTTCTTCTCTTTGCTCACGTTTGGAGCAACAAATTCTCTCCTCTCTCACGCCATTTGGGCTGGTTTTTTCTTCTGTTTTAGAAACAGCCACTGCGGAGTGACTTGAAGAAAAATGGGAAGCAAAGTGCGATTTTGTGGCAAAATATAGAGTACTAGCACACACCGGGATCATGCGAAGGTGATAGGGAAGTCCACCTGAGCCGGGAATTAATGACGAAGCTTGGAGCTTGGTTTCTTGTTGATTGAAGGCCGAACAGTGAGCTTGGATAGTGAACTGCCGAATGCAGTCCGGCAGAAAAGAATTTTTTCTTCTTCGTCAAAGCGTCACTCAACCAATCGATGTGAGTATTCCGCGACTTTCTCGATTGTATTCACACTTATTTTCATTGCTTGATTCGATCTTGGGATGCTTAGAATCTCCAACATCGCTTCCCGAAGATTCACCGATGACGTATGACTCGCATATAATTAATCTGGATTAATTGTAGAGAGAGAAAATTATCTGGGATTAATTACAGAGATATTTTATCTGGGATAAAATATTATTTAAAAGAGAGAGAACGATTAATTTGGAATTAATCGATAAAATAATATATTCGATATACTATATACAAAATTAGATTTCGACGTGAAATTAAATTGGATTTTAATTCGGGCGAACGAGTAATTTAGAATTAATTCGCTAGCGATGTGAATCGTAATTTTGCTAGGCATAATTATTTAATTAAATTTGATTTAATTACGTCGCAACGAAAAATTCGTTAATTCAGAATTAACAAAGCCGAGCCCGAGATGTGATTGCGAGGCCTCTCCGATTTGAATCAAGTGCGGCCACAAATCACATCGCAAGTCACTCACTGTCACATCCACTTTTTGTGATGTGTGTCATGTCACCTTTTTGGTGATGGAGGTGGTTGATAGCAATTAATGCTCTTTTCCCTCTAAATTACTTTTGGAAAGCATATACCAAAAAGGGTTTTGACTTGGAAAATGACTTGGTAATTGTTTGAGAAACAAAACAACACAACTCTTCTCTCCCTCTCTCCAACTCTCGGCATTGTGCCATTTCTCTCTCCTCATTCGGCCTTGGTGCCATTTTTCTCTCTAAGTTATTGGCTTGGTCGAGAACAAGAAGAAACTTAGGGGAAGATTTGTGGCAAATGTTTCCAAGATGCTAGCACATCCAAATGGTCAAACAAAGGTGATAGGGAAACCCATTCATGAGCATGAAATCCATTATCAAAGCTTGGAGCTTGGAGTACACAAATGAGACCTTGACCAAACACATGGAGCACAAAGAAGGCTTGGCCGAGAGCTTCAATGGAGCAAAATTATTTTTGTGTTCTTCGCATCGCAAAGCCGATCAAAGTGAATATTTCCGCACTTTACTTTGTTGTATTCGCACTTTTCATTCGCTTAATTGATCTTGGTTTGACCTAGAAAACCCAACAATGGTATCAGAGCCTTGATTAAGCATGAAATTGATTTAAGGTAAAATTTGGGTAAAATTGATTTGAGCATGATTTGATAAAATTGATTGTTTGAATATGTTTGAATGATGATAACTTAGAGTTAAGCATGATCAATTTGATGAAAATTGAATTGGATTAATTTTCCCAAAACTAGTAGGCTTGGCCGAAAGTTGTAGTATGCCCTAATGTCATGGTAATTTTGTTTTTTGATCATTGGATGAGTTGGAAGACATGGGATAAATTGATTTAGGATTTAATTGGATTGAAATTGAAATCGGATTTAAAAATCCCTATATTGCCATGAACAATAAAGCATGAAATGAATTGATTTTTTGATTTAATAATGTTGGACATGTGTTGATGATGATAAGCATGATTAATTATGTAATTTGGTATTTTGGAAATGTTAATTTGACTAATTAATTATGGCTAATACACTTTAGTTAATTAAATTGTGAAATTTGGAATTTAATTAGTTGGGTTAAATTTGGAATTAGGCTTATAAAGTTGTATTTGGGCTTAATGGGCTTGGTTGTGCCAAGTTTGGTTTAGGTTAATTGGTTGGATCCAATTGGGCCTAAAACCATTTCCATAAAGTCCAAATATGATTAAATGAGCCTTTAAAATTTTAATTGGGCCTAAATTGATTTTTGGCAAAGGGTGATTCCTTTTTGGGCTTTGGTTGCCAAATTACATGCCTTATAAATTAATTGAAAGCCCATTGGACTTTAATTAAATTGACATTGGATGTTAATTGGGCTTTTAGACTCGTAGGATTAGATTTTAATCTAAGTCGCAAAGGCTCATTAATAAAGTGTAATTATTTAATTTAGAATTAAATATTGAATTAGTATTGAATACAAATTAAATTGGATTTAATGTTGTATTTTGATATAATTCGAGAATTCGTACTTTAAGTACTTATTCTTAAAACGAGTTTGACTCGCACAAATCAAATCGTTGTTTGAACATTGGATGGTCATTAATTTCAGATTAATTAATTGGATTAGATTGATTGATAACAAGCTTTGTGTGAATACATGGATGTGATGTATGAATAATGTATATCAGATGGATATTAGATGGGTGAGGGCAATTTTGGAAATTGTGTAATAAATTTAGAATTTATTAAATTGGACCTGCGTGTCCAGCCTATAACCTATTGACTCTGTGTATTTCTCTTCTTCACCTATTCGCCTAAATGTAAATGAGTTTTCTTTAGAATTGTATGTATTGGGTAGAAGTTATATTTGGCTATGGGGAGAGAGGAAATTGAGAGATTTGTTCTAGGAACAAGAGTGTTTAAGTATCCATCCCCATATCATTATTATTTTATTTATAAGCGCCTTATTATGCTTTTAGAATGCATGTTTAAGGTGTATATGATGAGACCTTAACAAAGATAATTAATTGGTTGCCAATTATATGAAAAACCCTCAATAAATATTAAGTGTTTTTCCTTCCATTGAATGATTCATTCTCAAGATCCAAGATTGGCACTGGTTTGTTGGCCAAAGTCAAGACCTTTGTCCATCGCGGATGTGTTTGAATCATGAAGGCTTTGTTCAATATCGCATGTCTTGTCCAAGTTGTGATTTGTTGGCCAAAGTCAAGATCACTTCTTGTCCATCGACATCGATTACGAAGCTTTCCAAGGTCAATGGGTCCCGCTTAATTGGAATCATTAAGTTTGTTGTGCCAAAGCCAAGGCTTAATTGATTCAGAGGAAAAAGGTTAGGCAATATATAGGATATATTGACATATATTAGATATATGTTTCGGACTTGGATGTCCCCAACTGGGTCTAGGAATTGGAGGAGATCCAATTGATCTTAGAGATCTACCTAGTTAAATATCATACATTTGTTGGCCAAAGTCAAGGTTGTGTGTTATTTAACGGGATCCTAGCCCACTAGGAAACAAGGTATCCCGAGTACTCAACAGAGGGTTAGAGGCTCGCCGAAAAATAGTGGGAGGCAAGTATTAAATTGCAATTTCGTTTAGATACTTGCCAATACGCGCTCATTTCAATTTTTCGTCAATACTTTCAAAAATATATTAGTTGGACTAATATTTAATCGTTGTTTTAATTAAACAATTGGACTGTATTCAAACTACTTCAAATTATAATTGATTATATAATTGGATTATATTAATCATTATATTTGAATTTAAATAATCAAATTATAGTTGATTATATAGTTAGACTATAGTAATCATTATATTCAATTATACCCGAAATCGTTGATTGGATAGTTGGACTATTGAAATCAAGATTACTGAAAGATTAGTATTTAAAACATAATCCTGAGAGAAAATATCTTTAAACGGCTTTAATTTTCAGATTGGGAATAGAACCTCAGGATAGTCCTGGGACTGAGAAGTTATTATATTTGATAGAGTAACATCTTGGGCCTAAGCCTAGAGTTGAGTAAATAGTGGAGTATGAGTTTTGGATGACTCATGGTGATGATAACTTTAGTGCTCAATCCTTTATGCTAGATGCAATGACACTTTAATCCCGTCATCAAAATTAAGGATTAGATCCTTGTACCTTGATGATGAAATAAAGATCTTCATAGATCTATCCTTAGATCTTAGAAGTACAAATTGCAAAAGAAGCTCTTTCGCTCACATATGTCAGAGGGTACATCTGTCGAGCACTAGGTGTCACAGATGATTGCTGACAACGATCAGCTAGGTTAGCTGGGCATTACCTACGTGGCCGAGACTACCAAGATTTGATCTTAATAGTCTCTACTACCCGAAAGCTGAGGGCAGGTTCATTAAGAACCGAGAGTAAACTCTTGGAGATTTGATGGCTATGCTATAGGAGGCGGAGCCAGAGCTTCTAAAGGGGCAAAGGAAAAATCATCACAGTCTTCTAGGAGGACAAAGGACATATCCCAAGATGTCTGCCTAAAATGTGGAAAACGGGGGTCACTGGAAGCGTGACTGCCGTATGACAAAGCAGACATGAAGGAAGTGAAGGCGGGGCAAGGCTCCGACTTCAAGTATGTTTGTCATAAACATGTTCGCTACTAGTTTCAAAATTGGATTTTGATACTAGTTGTGGTACATAGATATGTACTGATGTGCAGAATCTGCTGATAAGCAGGATACTGACTTCAGTTGAGATTTACCTGTGAGTTGGAAACGGGACAACAGTCACTATTTTAACCGTAGAAACCTAAGTTTAGGAACTACCCTTTGGGTATGTACCTAAATTAGGAAACTGTTATAATGTACCTAGTTTGACTAAAAACATTATCTCTATATTAGAGTATAACTCGTTGCGGGTATACCTTTATATTCTAGAACACTAAAATGTTTTATTTTATAAAGATGATATTGAGATAAACAGATTAGATGTGAGTAACAGTATTTATATTCTGAATAGAATGAATCACATACATATGACATGACAAACAAATAGCTCAAACTAAATTAATCAGATGAGACTTATTTGTGGCATTGTTGTCTAGGACACAATAAACAAGACTCGTATATCCACACTTTTGAAGAGTGGGTACTAGGACAGATTTGATTCTATTCAAATGATGTCTACGAATCTATTTTATTAGGCAAAGTGCCTAAAACGCCTTTTACTTGGTGAAAGTGCAAGTGCCACCGATCTGTTAGCCCTCGTTCATAGTGACGTAAGTGGGTCCATATCCAGCTAGGCTAGAGGTGGATATGAACACTTCGTAACCTTTACGGATGTGGCATCGCATTATGGTTATGTGTTTATTTTGAAACACGAATCAGAAACTTTTGATAAATTCAAAGAGTTTCGACACGAAGTAGACAGACAGATCGGCAAAAGTATTAAACCATCACGGTTAGACCATGATGGAAAATACTTAAGCAATAAGTTCCTCAATTACTTGAAAGAGTATAGTAATTTTTCAATGAGGACTCCTCCCGGAACACCTTAATTTGATGGTGTGTCCGAACTGAGATACCGAACCTTGTTGGACATAGTAAGGTTAATCATGTGTCGCTCTGAGCTACCATTTTCCTTTAAAGGATATGCATAAATCAGTGCAAAACTTATTTTGAATAAGGTTCCATAAAAATATGTTTGACAGATTTCATATTAGATATGAACAGGAAAGAAACCGGGTTTTCTCATTCCTAAAGATTTGGGTATGCTGGGTATATGTTTGGATGATACCAAACTAGAACCCAAATCGTATAAGTGCCTAATTTGTGAGGTTATCCTAGGGTAACCAAAGTATAGTACTTATACAACTCACAAGAGAACAATGTAATTATTGCTCGCCATGCAGTTTTCCTAAGAGGAATACCTATATGCAATGGTAAGTGGGAGGAAAGTAAAACTCGATGAAAATCGGAGTAATACTGTTCAAGGAACCGATTCCTTAATGGAACACAAACAGTTCATCAGGGATGAAACTGTACCATAATCTTCAAATACACAAGAACCGTGCAAGTCGGAGAGAGTCAAATTGTACCATAATTTTCAAATACACAAGGCACCGACTACGTATGAGGAAGTGATACAAGGTATCGACTCCCTATTATGGCAAAGTGCCATGATGTACGAAATGGATTCCATGCATACCAACCAAGTTTGGACACTGGCTAATGTACCGGAAGGCATTGTGCCTATTGGTACTATATAAGTCTTCAAGGAAGACATACATGGATGGCAACATACCAACGTACAAAGCTAGGCTTGTAGCGAAAAGGTATCGTTATCAACATTGTGTTGATTACGACGAAACCTTTTAATCATTGTCATGGTTGAATCCATTCGGATAATGCTTGCTAATGCTGCATGTTTCATTTATGAAATGTGACAGCTGAATGTCAAAATCACTTTCCTTAACGAAAACCTTTTGGAGGTTGTTTATCAACATCCTAAAGGTTTTGACGTACCAAAACAAGCAAACAAGGTTTGCAAGTTAATTCAATCCATTTATGGATTGAAGCAAGCATTGCATTCTTGGAATTCTCGTTTTGATGTAATCATAATGGTATATGATTTAATTCAAAACGAAAATGATTCTTGTGTATATAAGAAGGTTAGTGGGAGCACACTGACAATGAATGTCCTATACAATGATGATATATCATTTCTTGGAAATGAAATTCCCATAATACAATCGGTGAAAGCTTGGCTTTCATGAAAAAAAAAATTTCTCCGTAGAATTCTTGGGAGAGACAACCTTTATTCTAAGAATAAGGATCTACTGGGATAGATCTTAAAGTTGTTGGCACTCTCCGAGAACTCGTACATTGAAATAAATATACGCGACCTGGTGTCTCATATACTTTTAGCATATGGAGTCACGATCAGGCCAATCCAAGTGATAGTCACTGGATTGATGTTAAGAACATCCTTAAGTATCTTAGACGAACTAAGGATGCTGTCTTATACTATGGAGAATGAGAACTTGAAGTGACTGGGTTCACTGCTGCAAGTTTCCAAACCGATAAAAATGACTATGAGTCGTAATAAGGGTATTATATAGTTTGAATAACGGAACAGTGAGCTGGAAATCTTCCAAGCAAGTTACTGTTGCAGAATAAACAACAAAAGCGGAATATTGCTGCAGTTGAGGCAGCAATAGAAACACTTTGGATCTTAATATTCCTAATGAGATTAGGAGTAGTTCTGTTAGCAGCTGAGCTAGGCTACAACACAGGCTAAAGAATTATCAGTCTCATCAACGATCCAAGTATATACTTCAACTATTCATCTGATTCGTTCGGATCATACATCGTGGCGATGTGATGATCGAATAAATCACATCTGATGATAATTTGCAAATCCGCTGACGAAAGCAGTTTCTCAGCAGAAGTTTGAGCGAACCATACATAGTTCAAGTGTATGACACTTGAGTGATTGCTATAGGCCAAGTGGGAGATTGTTGGACAATTATGACCCATAACATCACTATTTTTACAGAACATTGTGTTGTTGTACAAATTAACTATGTGACAAAGGAAATTGCTCTTTTATCATTTGTAATAAGATTACCAAGATATATAAATGATAAAAGTCCATATGATTAGTTTTAGATTAATAAGATATGAGACTATATTTATCCATTAAGGTTTAATTATTAAAATATCCCTAGTCGTAGTATTATCGAGATTGGACATCGATAATGCGGAATAGACTAGTATTGCACTTGTGCGTGTTGTGGGAGCATAACGACATAGTTCTCATATATTTGGGTATTGGATACTCATGCAAGTGTAATAGGAGGTTGTGTTTACCGATGGTACGGAAACAGCTTCGCTTTGGATAGACCCCTCGGAATCCCATTGGTAGTATGACTGTGTGTCTATGGGAGTCCAAATCAGGGTAGGTGTATTTGGTCTTAACTTTAGACTTGCACCGCTAATACTTGTGACAATCAATATACTTTGGTTTTGGTCGTCCAGGGCTTTAACAGGTTCTGTGTACGCCTCTTCTGGGTATATTGAGAATCGTAGTGTATTGGGTGTGATGTCAAGATGGAAGTATCACTCCAGTCATATGGGAGATGATGATCACGTAGGATAGAAAACTGGTGCTCTTATATGCTGCAGCTATCGGGATAATATGATAAGGTCATAGTTATCCGATTATAGAGACTGGTTACCAGAGATCCGATATGTGCTTCGTACAGGGCAGACACAATTCCAGCCCCAGGCCTAGCATGTGACATCCGATACTGGATCGCAATACGCAATACTATGTATACTACGCCTGATACATATTATATATTCCTTTAAGAATTTTCTGGAGAATTGGGTTGGCACGGTGCTTTGCTAGAAGCCAACCATGTCTTGTAAATCGGTAAAAACGTAGTACTAGGTACGTACGTGTTCGGATAGTCCGACGACCGGATTTACTGCCAACATATATGGGGATCTCATGGGTCGCTTCCCGAAGATTCACTGATGACGTATGACTCGTACATAATTAATCTGGGATTAATTAGTAGAGAGAGAAAATTAATCTGGGATTAATTACGGAGATATTTTATCTTGGATAAAATACTATTTAAAAGAGAGGGAACGATTAATTTGGAATTAATCGATAAAATAATATATTCGATATATTATACGAAATTAGATTTCGACGCGGAATTAAAATTGGATTTTAATTTGGGCGAACGAGTTAATTTAGAATTAATTTGCTAGCGACGTGAATAGTAATTTTGCTAGGCATAATTATTTAATTAAATTTGATTTAATTACATCGCAACGAAAAATTCATTAATTCGGAATTAACGAACCCGGGCCCGGGATGTGATTGCGAGGCCACTCCGATTTTGAATCAAGTGCGGCCACAAATCACATCGCAAGTCACTCACATGTCACATCCAATTTTTGTGATGTGTGTCATGTCACCTTTTTGGTGATAGAGGTGGTTGAGAGCAATTAATGCTTTTTTCCCTCCAAATTGCTTTTGGAAAGCATATACCAAAAAGGGTTTTGACTTGGAAAATGACTTGGTAATTGTTTGAGAAACAAAACAACACAACTCTTCTCTCCCTCTCTCCATCTCTCGGCATTGTGCCATTTCTCTCTCCTTCATTCGGCTTTGGTGCTATTTTTCTCTCTAAGTTCTTGGCTTGGCCGAGAACAAGAAGAAGCTTAGGGGAAGATTTGTGGCAAATTTTTCCTAGATGCTAGCACATCTAAGGGGTCAAACAAAGGTGATAGGAAAAGCCATTCATGAGCATGGAATCCATTATCAAAGCTTGGAGCTTGGAGCACAAAAATGGGACCTTGACCGAAACTCATGGAGAACAAAGAGGGCTTGGCCGAGAGCTTCAATGGAGCAAAATTATTTTTGTGTTCTTCGCATCGCAAAGCCGATCAAAGTGAGTATTTCCGCAACTTTACTTTGTTGTATTTGCACTTTTCATTCGCTTAATTGATCTTGGTTTAACCTCGAAAACCCAACAGAAACTTCACGACTAATGCCCCTATATCACTGAAGCCCCCTTGGCCACCCAAAGCTCACCTAGACTCCCCTTCTAAAGAGATTTTAAAGACATTACACATGTTTCACAAGTATACATACCTAGCGCTTGAGTGGTCACACCTTCTCTAAAATCTAAAGTACAAGGGGTTTATCAGAACTCTTTCAGCGAGTCAGTAAGCCAAAATATAAATGACTTTGGAATTTAATTACATCTCTGAACGAGCTTATCTTGATGGCTTTCTACAACACACCACTTTTGCGGCAAAGTGCTTGGTTAAGGCCAAAAGTGGGCACAATGCGAGAATCTCTCGACAAACTTCAAAATCAGACTCCACAACTGAAATTTCTCTTGTACAAGTGACCATATGCTTCACTCGTGACCCCGATCCAACTCGATCTGGTGCCTCGAAATATAAGCTCCTTCACAATGCTGTAAAACTAGGCCAGCGACTAGCGACAAGTGAGCATGCTTCTAAATCTCCTGGAAAACTTCAGAATGAGACCTCACAAATGAAATCTCCCCATTATATGTGTCCATAAGATTTACTTATAACCCTAGGTGAGTCTGATCTGGTGTCCCAAAATATGATCTCATTTACAAAGCAACAGAACATACTAGTGGGTAGCGGCAAAGGTGGCATTGCCATAAATGTGCAAAAATAACCTGTGTATCCTCTCCAATGCTTCTGGAAATGCATGCAGTCATAGAAAATTGATATGAATATTATTATCTTGATACTTGGACCATGAAATTCTCCCACACTTCATCCATCGGCATCATCAACGATGGTGTAGTTTGGGAGCTTGCTCAAGCAATATATTGTCTTCATTTCTGATTAATCGAGAGGTATTCATTATTTAATCCTCTGATTTCTCTTTTACATGTCTTCATTTCTAGTTGAATTTCTCTATCTTCAAATTCTTCATCGCTATAGCTTAACAAGGACTACCTGCTGCTTCTCTCATCTTCCATGTTGTTAATCTTATCGTGTGTCTACCTTATTAAAACCTTACCAGAAAAACCCGATCGAGACAAAACCTTGAAAAAGGAAAAAGAGTACATCCCACGATGACCAACTTAAAAAAATATTTATTTGATCTGATAGCATCTCTGCACATCCTTGGACTCATATGGTTTCCGCACATGTTTGGATCACCAACCATACACTGATTAGGCTACTACTGAGACTCATCCCATCAAAAAGTCATTAATGAAGTTGAGATTCCTTGAAAAGATGGCGTTGAAGTTGACTTGAAACTCGGTGGCAGTCTCCTTGGAAGTCTCCATTGGTTCCAACAGTCTCGGTCTCTTCGGTTTCTCCACAACTCAGGTCACTTCAGCTTTTCCATAAATAATTTTCATGAGATTTTAGTATTTTTTCACCCAACCACTTCATTTACTCCATTCTATCAGGAATCTATTTCAGTTCCTACAACCAAAACACAAGAAGACATTGCAATAACATTCATACGCTAATGAATGAGGTTACATATCTGAGTTAGTAACATTATATTAATTTTTATTAGGGGTGTTCATGGGTCAGGTCAGTTTTTTTTAAAAAAAATTTGAGACCTGATCGGGACCCGAACCCAAAATTTGAGGGGTGAAACCCGATCGAGTCGGGTCGGTCAAAAAACGTTTAATGAATTAATTATTTTGAAATATAAATATTAGTTATTTTATCTCACGAAAATTATCATATATATAAAGTTTCAAGACAACAAAAGTAATAAATAAATGAAATAATCGTAAAATTTAAAAAATAATAAAATTTTTAGAAAAATGATAAAATTTTAGAAAAATAATAAAAAAATTATAGTTTCAGATCGGGTCGGGTTTTAATATCAAACTCGTGACCCAACACGTAAATTTCAGTTTTGATTTCACAACTTTTCCATAAGAGACGCCATACATGCATACGTGAATTGGTTTCATTCCGATAAAGCAACAAAGATCTCAGTTGATTTGGGTTGTGAATAGATCGCTTGTTCTCTTCACTATGGCCCCTACCTACCCCTATGCCTTTGGGCGCTTGGCGCGGCCCATCGGGTCTTTAGAAGATGAACACACATGACCAATTAGCCTATGTTGGGGCTAATTTCTCATGAGTTCCCCTCTACGAAAACTATAGTTGCTCTCACATCACAAGCAACTATCTCATTCTCATGATCAATTTAGGGTCATTTGGCTCTATCATGAGCTTCTCAATTAAAGATGGCAATGCAAAGCCCGGCCCGAGCCCATCAATTTGAATTTAGGCCCTGGCCCGAGCTGTCACCTAGCCAGGCGGGTCGGCCCGGGCCCGATTTTTTTAATATAAAAAATTATAAATATAAAAAATTTATTCTATAAATATATATATATATATTATAAATATAAATATATAATTTTTTATTTCAAGCCCGGGCCGGGCCCGAGATTTTTTGCCACCCTTATTCTCAATTACCATGTTAACTAGTTTGGGGACAATATTGTTTTCATCTCGAGCGGTAATTCATCTAAGTCACCACTTTAGGTCATTCCACCTTATTATTCCTAGGCACCAAGTCAAGACATTCTGGTCCATGGGTGTTCTCAATCCCACCAGGGTACTCTTTCCAATGCTACATCAAACCATAAGGTTGTTTCACGATACTTTCTTTGATTTTTGATTACTTTCTCAAATCAATTGTTGTTCCCAAAATCATTCCAAAACCAAAATCATATATTTCGTTCATTATCATCGTAAATTATATTCAAAATTCCATTACGACCACTCGTAGTCGTATTATGCCACTAGCATTATCCGAAACACAATGCATTCAGAAGTTTTCTATCGAAATCAGACTCGCGTCTTTCCTGTTGCTATACGGGCAACCATTATACAAAGTTTTGAACTTTTGTAAGACACTCTACCTTACGTGTAGCTCATTATATTGTAGATAATGTGTCGGCCTTTGTCTTCTCACATAATCGATACAAAACCAACATAATGGTTATCGCATTCCGCAAGGATCTCTGGATATACTTGACATTTTTCAAGTTCGCTCCCCCACTTTTATTTTGGCTTATTCCAAGCCATTGTGCTTTGTTAGCATTCCCACTCACATGAGTCCACACAACTCGTTATTTGTAATCTTACGAAGGCTTTGTCTGTCAAGATATTTCTAAACTACTTACACGGACTATCGAGTTGACACCAGGCTCCTGTCATTGCCTTACATAAAAGAGCTTATGCATCTCAACTTTCCCATCAAATCCTGGCATCCAAATTACATGGGAGAAGGGTTTCAAGCCCTTTTGAATCATTCAGAACCTTATTGTTGGGGTTTTGGGCGATGGGCACAGCGGAAGCGCGGTTCGGGCGAAATCGTAATTTAAAACTTTTCAAATTACCGAATAAATTATTCAACATCTAATATGAATAATTTATTCATATTTCACATAAACCTATTTATTCGATATCAAATAGCGACATAAATTCAATTGAAACTTCGCGAAACTTTTACGAAAAACATGTTTCCGTAAAATGACATAAAACGTGTTTTTGACCGAACCGACCACCCAACACTTATGGGGACTGCCCAGGTCTGCCCCAATAGTGTTATGGCAGTTCATGGGCAGCCCGAACAGTGAAAAATTCACTGTTTCGACAGCTGTCACCCGGTTGGCTCAAAAGTCACCCGGTAACGCTGTTTTTCGCCGTTTTCGCTTATTTCAACTCCGAAACACTTTCCGGCAATTGTTTCAACTCCCAAAACACATCCAATACATTCATAACACATTATTTTCCTCACAAAATTTCTATTTTGCACGGATCTGATCCAGAACCGAAAATTAAGATTTTTCATGCTTTAAATCCAATTTTTCAAGATTAAATCAATTATTCAAAACACCAAATCAAGTCACCACATATGAACAACCCAAGAATAATTCTAGGCATTACAAGAGTGTTCATAACACTCTAGAATGGCAACATGTCATCAAATGAACCAATTGGATATTAATTACACTAATTATATCCAATACACTTCACACATGCTTCATTAGCTTCCAATCCATCATCAACAACCAAAAGCCCCAATTTTTCAGAATTGAAGGAACCCTAGAACCTTTCTAAATCATCAAGAAATAAGAAATCAAATTTCCAAGATTAGGGTTTTGAAGAATTACCTTAAATCTCCTAAATTCCTAGTTTTTTTTCTTGATTTTCCTTCATTTCTTCATGGATTTTCAAAACAGAATTTGGAACCCATTTTCTTATGTGACTCACGGCCATGGATTTCTTAATGAAGAAGAAAACAATTTTTTTTTTCTTTTTAAATCATGTTTGCCAACATTAGGGGGCTTTTTGGTCCTTTTGGAAAATTAAATCAATTAATTAAAGATAAGCTTTAATGTTAACAAATCACATTTGAACATTTAAGCTTAATAAATTCATGTCATGTGTACAAATAATAATTGGATAAATTTCATAACAATTATGAAAAAAGTTTAATCAATTAATCATTTAAATATTTAACAATTAAATATCTAAATAATTAATTAATATAATTATTATTATATATGTATTTTTATTTATAATAAATAACAAATACATATATTTATGGCATGTGTCAAAATCTCATTTGACGAATAATTAATGTGTATCTAATCGTATTATGTATCAAATACAAATACACAATAATTACGATCGGACAAAATCCTCTAATGCATGTGTTATCGTTTAACCGATTAAACGATCCGAATTAACTCATTTAATCTGGTGAAGTATTATGAATAATCTGTATTATTCATATCGAGTTGCCCAAGTGCTCAACGAGTACACTTCATATTGTGGGACTCTCTAAGTTTAGGTTTATCCGTAACGAAATCCAATTTCGTGTCCATAATCCACCCACTCATGGATTATGACGACCACAGATAATCTCACTAAAATATGCAAGCCGAGGTCATTGCATACGTATAATCCCTCTATCACAGGCTATCCATATTATAAATGGGATATATATAAGAAGGTCAAATTTGTTCGGTATAATATAGTAGACTTTCAATTTACGATCTCTAAATAACACTCGAAACTGATTTTCAAAGTTATACCACGACCATGGATTTAATAGAACGTAAACATGTAAGGATGCATATGCCCTGTACACAGGACTGACGAATCATATCTCGATACGCATTGGATATCATGAGCATCAGTTCACACCCAACGAACAGGCAGAGGTCTGATCATGAATAGATCATTGACGTGACTACCATCAAAGTGTGGAGGATAACTCATATATCTCATTGTGGTATCTCAAGTCAAAGGACCATTATGCTCACTGTAGACACTTGCATTTTTGCATAAAGCCCGATGACGAGCCTCGTATGAAGGCACTACCCAATAAGTTACAGAAGTCGCGGGAAATGAACGTCGGAAGGGAAAATTCAAAAATCAATACCTTGTTGGACTTAATTCGTTTTCTTAGCCTCAGGTTCGCTCGATGGACCCCTGTTTTCAAATTTATCCTTGGCCCAAAACCACCGCAACCCACACCAAGCCACACGCCCAAGCCCACACCACCAACCCACACGCCCAAGCCCACCAAAGAACCAAGCTCCACACGCCCAAGCCCACCAAATCCCCTCCAAAAATATCCAACACATTAAACACATGTTAAAATCTAAATAAATCACCTTCCTAATTTAAATAAATCGCATGCCTAAATTAAATAAATCAAATCAAATCCCATAAATCCCTTTCCTAAACTAAAACAAATCACCTTCCTAAATAGAATAGATCTTTTCCTTATAACACACTAATTGAAGATACCCCCCATGATTGCATGATTTCTTTCCTACCCAAATAAGGACAACCCCAACCCTCTCCTATAAAAAGAGACATAAACCAAACCTCTGGGAACCACGGGACCATCACCACAAAAACCCTAATAAGCTCTTCATCCTCCCTCTCTCAACAAAGACTAATAAACCCTAAAAAAGAGAACATTCGACCGGATCTCTCTATTTCTTTCAAAAAACCCATGGGCAATGTAAACCCAAAACCTCCCTATTTCTTCTTCCTCTCTCTCTAAACCGACCAGCAACACCCATTCACTGCTCACAAAACGCACATAACAATGACCAAACCCAAAACGCACAACCCTCAATCTCTCAAACACACACTCACAGCAGCCCCTTAACCAAAACCCACCTACTCACACAAAGCATACACCACATGGACGCCTCTCTCTCCTCTCATTCGGTAACCAGCATCCCCCCCTCTCTCCACTCTCTCTTCTCTCACTACTCCTCTTCTCCGTAAAACCCACCAAGCTTGACAATACACACATGTTCAACACCCCACGTAGCAACAAGAGACAATCCAAACCGACAATATACAACCAACAAACAAAAGAGACACGTAAACAGCGATAAAACAGCCCCTCATCACATATGAACGACAGCCCTCACGTACCCACTCAGCCCATCCACTAACCCATGAACAACAGCCCTCACGTATCCACTCAGCCCCTCCACTAATGCATGAACAAAAGATCCTCCGAAAATTACACCCTAAAACAGTCCCTAAACAACAGCCGAAACATTCCAAAAAATAGCGAGTGAAAACAGAGAAAATAGTGAGTGGAAACAGCGAACTAGTGAACCGGAGAAGTTGCGGAGCATTAACCCTTCCGACGACGTCCCAACGCACTCCCGAGAAGCGACTTAAAAGGTAAGACCTGAGGGCACCCTTTGTTGTATTTTATTTTGTTGTCCAGGAAACGGCATGCTTGGTTGGACGTGGAATACGTCCAACCGGGTATGCGAAGTCCTACATTGAAAACGGCCAAATTCTTTGGTCACATATTTATTATTCCGCATTTATTTCATATTATTAGTCTTTTATTATTTCGAATTTAATTTCTGTTTATTGTTGTTTTATTGTTCCGTATTTATTTTATGTTATTTATCTTCCTTGTTATTTCGCATATTGTCTCTTCGGTTATTTATAGTTATATGCATTATCATATTTCATGTATGTCAACATTGGGTTCATGATTGTGTTGTGTTAATGATTGCTTGTTATCCTCTCGTGGTATATTGGATGGAAACCCAGACATAAATTCTGTAGCCGAATCCGAATGGACGGTAGTGCGGTCTATACTTGGGATACAAATCCACGTACCGCTTGAGGAAATGTTCACGCATATGTTCATGAGATTTCGTGCTTGTTTTTATTTTATTTACTTCCATGCATGCAAACTTAGATATAGGTTATATGTAAACTTAGATATATGTTGTATGCAAACTTAGATATAGGTTATTCTTGTATGTGTATGTTGCGTAGACTTGGTTATATTATTGCGTGAATCCGTTCATTACAAGTGGAATAAGTAAGGGACCATTTCGAACCCAACGATTTGAGGTTTTCCCTTGCGAGGGGTGAGTGCGACCTTAAATCATTTCCCAGTTCACGCTGGGTGGCGACTCTTTTATTCTCCGGTTTAGTCCCATGCGGGCTACTCCGTATTCTTGACCGGGCCGCGAGCCTGGAACAGCGTCGCCGATTTCTGTGTCTTACAGTCTGGCGATTCCACTGGGGATAGAGAATCGGCCCCGAAATAATGTCTTGTAATGTTTGTGATTTTCGCTTTAGTTAACTGTATCTGCAAGTGGGTTGGGTCCAAGGGGTTTAACCAAAGGCATTATTAGAGCTAGGTAATGGTTTGGTGTCTTCCTTCATTCACTACCTTTCTATAGCTGAAAGGAAAAGCTGTGAAGGCACCTAGATAATCATTTACTCGAAGCTTACCGTGATGGACTAATTTGGATGACCTATTGTTTATTCCTGTCACCAAGGCGATAAGAGCCTAAGAGGCAAGGGTATTTAAGAGAGTTCGCTCCACCCTCCCTCTGGGGAATCTTCAATAAGAAATCCATTTGACAGTCATTCATGTATCATCACTCGTTGGCACGTACCTTAGCATATAAAAAGAGCGCGCTCACTTGGTTGCTCGAACCCTTGAGTGTGGAGACCTAGTTAGGGGCAATCCTTCACCGGCGGGCACCTTTGTCTATACTCCTATAAACCCACATGTGAACCATAGTTGTATGACCTATAGAAGCCACCATTTCATGCTTGTGTTTGGGACCATCACCATTTGGATTCAGTTGGAATTCTTGTCATGAGATGTGAACTTGTTGGGCCATTTAAACTGGGACGAATTTGTGTCTTATGGCAATTAGGCCAAAAGCTTCTAAAATATCGATGGGCCACTTTTTGTTTGGGCCCCTTATCATTTGAAGTTGTTTAGCCACGTTATTAAAAAAGTGTAAGCATGTTGGGTCTTTTTTCAACTGGGGCAAACTTACACCTCGTAATAATATGATTGAACGCTTTGAAATGATAATGGGCCAACTTGTATGAAAACCTTGATGGGCTTAGAAAATCCAAACATGATCCAAATAAGCTAGAAGCATGAGTTCGATATCCGCACTGGCTTTCATCCAGAAAGGGTACGCCTTGTTACGACATATTTACATACTTTTGGATACCTCTAAGTTCATCCATTGACCACGGTTTCCGAAAGCCCAATTCATCGTTTCTAGACAATGGCATGATCCCATAATCGGCTTAGTCCATTTTGTAAATGGGCGGTCTTTGTCTTTTATCGATGGAAAGGGACTGAGGTAGCCAAGGTTCACCCCCGTAGCATAGGAGAGAACGATTTTGTGTACCCCATAATGGTGCATAGAATAAGCCATACCTAGGACAAAAATAGATATACCACGAGTGTGGGAGGAATAAGGTCGGAATGATATATTCTGTTTTGATAACCACATGATCTCATGAACACACGCATCATGTTAACCCCCGTGACTTAAAAGCCATCATAGATATCCATTGGGTTAGGAAAAAAAAAAGAATTGTCAAGAAGAGTTTAGCAAACATGGATATCAGGGAAAAGGAAACCGAGGAACAGAAAACTTTACGGCAAGGATAGAAAGACCATTGTGAAAAAAAGGAAGAAAATAAAAAAAGAAGAGAAAAAAAAATTTGTTTGCTTTTAGTCCTTAATAGTTAGGCATAAGTCCGATGATGAAACTGTTTGCTTTAGGGAGAAATCTTAGAAATGATAAACTCTTGATGTGCTTTTATCTGATACTTTGAGTAATTGATCTATGTTAGACTCGTAAGCACTTAATTATAGGTTTTTAGCAGTGAAAACCTGAGTAGTCGACAATATGACTAGTTGAAGAAATTGTAGGTCGGTGAATGACCATTCTTCTAAATTTCTATCCTACTTTGCTTGTGTTATGATGTGTGGTATGGTTGAAAATAAAAGAAAAGTCTATAAAGAAAATAATTAAACCACCTATAACCGATAAGCGTGAAGCTACCCATGGGCGAGTATTAGGACCACCATGAGGAGAAATACTACCTTAAAGGGTAGGTGTGTTGCAAAAAAAAGTTCAAAATGAAAAGAAAAAAAAAAAGACAAAAAAGAGAAAGAAAACCATACCACATTGAGCATAGAAAAGCAACTGCAGGGCATAATTGAGACATATGGGTTGGTTTGACCCATCGATCCCAATTTTTTGATGAAATCATTGAGTTGGCTTACTTGGGGATGAATCTGCGAAGGAACCTTTGCACACACACACTTTGAGTCTGGCTTAGATCATTTATTCAAAGACTTGGATTTGAGTTGCGTTGAATGTTTTGAAGGTTCTCTGGTTTCAATACTGGGCATTCTTTGAGGGTAATAATATGTGTAACTATTGGAACTATTTCGTAGCTTGTAATATTGTATGATGATATGGAATGCCACATCACGTGGTTCACCTTGACCTATTACAAGCAGTGGAGAGCATAAAGCTAAATCAAGACTGGGGGCGACCAGTCTACCACCCCGTAAATAAGGGACACAACGAGATCTTGAGCCATGAGACAAAAGAGAACCAACCAATAACAGAAGAGAACTGGCATAAGAAAATTGTAAACAGGCCCAGGGGGCGACTAAAGACATTTGTAGGCAAGAGGCACCAAAAAGCACAAGCAAGGCCTAACCCATCGGAATAGGAAACACATCCATGCATACATGCATACACGTCACATACACGTATTTTTTTTTTGTTCGCAGGTTTTGAAGAAAAGGAAAAAACGGCAAAGACAAGCAGTTTTTGAATGAATACCAGGGTCGAGGCCCACATTATCAGCAGTATCAGGAATGAATCCCAGGGTCAAGGCCCACATTATCTGCAGTTTGGGGAATAAATCCCAGGTTCGAGGCCCACATTATCAGCAGTTTGGGGAATGAATCCCATGGTCGAGGCCCACATCATCAACAACATCGGGAATGAATCCCAAGGTCGAGGCACACGTCATCAGCAGTATCGGGAATAAATCCCAGGGTCGAGACCCACATTATCAGTAATTTCGGGAATGAATCCCTAGGTCGAGGCTACACTATCAGCAGTTTCGGGAATGAATCCCAGGGTCGAGGCCCACATCATCAGCAGTATCGGGAATGAATCCCAAGGTCGAGGCCCACATTATTAGTAGCATGTCGGGAATGGCGCTCCGGGAATGGAGCATAACCGCGATGCCTCGAGAATGAGGTTTAGCATGCCGGGAATGGCGCTCCGGGAATGGAGCATAACCACGACGCCTTGGGAATGAGGTTTAGCATGCCGGAAATGGCGCTCCGGAAATGGAGCATAATCGCGATGCCTCGGGAATGAGGTTTAACATGCAGGGAATAGAGCACAACCGCGACGCCTCGGGAATGAGGTTTAGCATGTCGGGAATGGCACTCCGGGAATGGAGCATGGTTCGGAAGGGGACCACAACTTATCAGTTTAGTTCGGTAGTAATTCCTAGAGATCGCAGCATCTTGCAGGGATGAACCTCAGGGGTCACAACACCTTACCACCAGATCAACTCAATTTGAAGCAACAGGCAAGTCAGGCAACAGCTGGCCAGCTAGGTAAGTAAAAATTCATTGCATAACTTTGATATTATTGTCACTATCACACACTGCACAAGTCCCATCAAAGTGGGGGTGACTGTAGACACTTGTATTTTTGCATAAAGCCCGATGACGAGCCACGCATGGAGGCACTACCCGATAAGTTACGGAAGTCGCAGGAAACGGATGTCGGAAGGGAAAATTTAAAAATCAATACCTTGTTGGACTTAATTCATTTGCTTAGCCTCGTGTTCGCTCGAGGACCTCTGTTTTCAAATTTATCCTCAGCACAAAACCCCCGCAACCCACACCAAGCCACAAGCCCAGGCCCACACCACCAACCCACACGCACAAGCTCACCAAAGAACCAAGCTCCACACGCCCAAGCCCACCAAAGAACCAAGCTCCACACGCCCAAGACCACCAAATCCCCTCCAAAAATATCCAACACATTTAACACATGTTAAAATCTAAATAAATCACCTTCCTAATTTAAATAAATCACATGCCTAAATTAAATAAATCAAATTAAATCCCATAAATCCCTTTTCCTAAACTAAAATAAATCACCTTCCTAAATTGAATAGATTTTTTCCTTATAACACAATAATTGAAGATACCCTCATGATTGCATGATTTCTTTCCTACCCAAATAAGGACAACCATAACCCTATCCTATAAAAAGAGACATAAACCAAACCTCTGGGAACCACGGGACCATCACCACAAAAACCCTAATAAGCTCTCCATCCTCCCTCTCTCAAACAAAGACTAATAACCCTAAAAAATGAACACTCCGCCGGATCTCTCCCTTTCTTTCAAAAAACCCCTCGGCAATGTAAACCCAAAACCTCCCTCCTTCTTCTTCCTCTCTCTCTAAACCGACCAGCAACACCCCTTCACTGCTCACAAGACGCACATAACAATGACCAAACCCTGAACACACAACCCTCAATCTCTCAAACACACACTCACAACAGCCTCTTAACCAAAACCCACATACTCACACAAAGCATACACCACAGAGACGCCTCTCTCTCATTTCATTCGGTAACCAGCATCCCCCCCTCTCTCCACTCTCTCTTCTTTTCACTCCTCTCTCCGGCAAAACCCACCAAGCTTGACAATACACACATGTTCAACACCCCACGTAGCCACAAGAGACAATCCAAACCGATAATATACAACCAACAAACCAAAGAGACACGTAAACAGTAATAAAACAGCCCCTCATCACATATGTACGACAGCCCACACGTACCCACTCAGCCCCTCCACTAACCCATGAACAACAACCCTCAAGTATCCACTCAGCCCCTCCACTAACGCATGAACAAAAGCTCCTCCGAAAACTGCACCCTAAAACAGTCCCTAAACAACAGCCGAAACAGACCAAAATATAGCGAGTGAAAACAGAGAAAACAGCGAGTGGAAACAGTGAACTAGTGAACCGGAGAAGTTGCGGAGCATTAACCCTTCCGACGACGTCCGAATGCACTCCCAAGAAGCGACTTAAAAGGTAAGACCTGAGTGCACCCTTTGTTGTATTTATTTTGTCGTCCTGGAAACGGCAATGCTTGTTGGACGTGGAATACGTCAACCAGGTATGTGAAGTCCTACATGGAAACGGCCAAATTCTTTGGTCACATATTTATTATTCCGCATTTATTTCGTATTATTAGCTTTTATTATTTCGCATTTAATTTCTGTTTATTAATGTTTTATTGTTCCGCATTTGTTTTGTGTTATTTATCTTCCTTGTTATTTCGCATATTTATCTCTTCGGTTATTTATAGTTATATGCATTATCATATTTCCATATATGTCAACATTGGGTTCATGATTGTGTTGTGTTAATGATTGCTTGTTATACTCTCTCTGGTATATCGGATGGAAACCCAGACATAAATTTCGTAGCCGAATCTGAATGGACGGTAGTGCGGTCTGTACTTGGGATACAACTCCACGTACCGCTTGAGGAAATTTTCAAGCATATGTTCATGAGATTGCGTGCTTGCTTTTATTTTATTTACTTCTATGCATGCAAACTTAGATATAGGTTGTATGAAAACTTAGATATAGGTTATTCTTGCATGTGTATGTTGCGTAGACTTGGTTATATGATTGTGCGAATCCGTTCATTACAAGTGGCATAAGTAAGGGACCTATTATGAACCCAACGGTTTGAGGTCTTCCCTTGCGAGGGGTGAGTGCGGCCTTAAATCATTTCCCAGTTCACGCTGGGTGGCGACTCCTTTATTCTCCGGTTTAGTCCCCCGTGGGCTACTCCGTACTCCCGACCGGGCCGCGAGCCTGGAACAGTGTCACCGATTTTTGTGTCCTACACTCACTCAACTCGAGAAGATTCCTATTGACGTTGGTGTGCCATCTATTATGAAATCTTCAGTAATTCGTTCAGTGTCTTATCATATAACCACATACATGCTATACGAGTCTCCTGAGACTCATGGTTAATTGGGATAAACCATCGGACCAAGTCACGATATACGATATGTACTGGTCTCAGTGGATTTTACTAACCGACCAGTGTTAGTAAATCTTAACCAGAAACTTTATTTAAGGATATACATCTTATAGTGCGCTTCCAATGACAATTACAAATTACATTATTACTGCGTACTATATTGTAAATCCTAGGGTCTTTATCTAATACACATGTATCACTGAACCAAATTCAGTTTCGATCTAATGATAATCAGATATCTAATCGTAATTAGATCGAATAAGTGTATAAAAGACAATGGTACTACGATTAAATTAGTAATATTATGGAAAATAGAATTGCTCGTATTTATGAATCTGACATAAATACGATCCAGATTAGCACTCTGAGCACCAACCCTAACACTTATTCCACCCAACATCAAGTTTTCATGAACAAGTACATCTATGAAAATATCACTACAGCACTCCAATTGAACTTCCCGCACATTCCAAGCATCTCACACACTTTCACTGTGCAAAACCGATTGCTTGTCTCTCATAGACAAGTTTGAAATCCATTTCGAGCCTCTCCCGGATATTTTGGTTGCACCCGAGCTAAGCACATATGTAAACAGCAATTCTCGTATGCCGCACATTGTCCATCACCATTCCATGAAATTAGGGATTTACTCTTTCCCACGCGTGCTACGCCACCATCCCGCGGCTTCCTCTCGAGCTGTTGCGCTACCGAGTCTTCATACTAGCCTTATTATTGGGGCAGTTGTGGAACCCCCTAGGGTCGGATCGGTTGCCCCGGGCAACGAAAATGGGTCTAACTCATGGATATAAAGGATATGTGTATTTAAAATATTTTTATGTTAAACTACATTCTGAACGAGTCCGTAGGAAAAAAGAGGACCCAATCAGAGTCCGAAAGCTCTGGAACGGAGAAAAATAAGTTTTAGTATGAATCAGGTCTCGCCACCAAAATGCCGAGAGTATGCTGAACGTGAACGGCGACGTGTCGAGACACGTGAGTTTGGGAATCGCAGCGCGTAGCTCTGTATAGCTCATCATGGATCACACCATATCCAATAAAGTATGATTTCTTTGTTCAGACACACCGTTGTGTTGTGGTGTTCCTGGTGGGCTATATTGGGAAAGAATTCCATTCTCCCTTAAATAATTTCTGAATTCTTCACTCATGTATTCACTGACTCGATCTGATCTAAGGCATTTGGTGAATTTACTAGTTTATTTTTCTACTTCGTTTCGAAATATTTTGAACTTGTCAAATATTTTCGACTTATGTTTCATCAGATAGACATATCCATATCTAACTTGTCATCTGTGAAAGTCACAAAGTATGTGGAACCATCATGAGCAACATGATTTAATAGACCACACACATCGCTGTGTATTAGCTCCAGTAAATCTCCAACACGGTGTTTAACACCTTGGAATGGGGCCTTTGTCATCTTTACTTGGATACATGACTCATAAATCGGATAAAAATCTAAGGTAAGATTTTCAATCAAACCATCTTTTACCAATTTGGATAGATGTCTAACACCTATATGGCCCAATCTTATATGACATAATTCAGTATTATTTAATTCAGACTTCGTACTTGTATTTTTCTCTATATTAAAGACATATATACATGTTTCCAAAATATAGTGACCGTTTGATAAAGAACATTCACATTTCAATAAATTTCTTTATCATATAAACATAAAGTTTCATCCTTAATGTTTATTTTATATCTCTCTTTATCTAAGATTGGCAGCGATATTATTTGTCTGATAATTGAGGGAACATAATAACAGTCATGCAAATCTAATTTACATCCATTTGTGATATCTAGAGCATTGTTCCTATGGCCTTGACATCCAATGTCTCGCCATTGCCAACTCTAAGTTGGATCTCCCCTTTATTCAGCATTCTTCTAACCCTCATTTCCTACAGGGAATTATAAATATTAGTATGACTGCCAGTGTCTAATACCTATCCACTATTTGCATCTAAGGCTAATGAGATGTCAATAATTGGAAAAATACAAAGCGTACTTGAGGGTCCTGCTTTTCCTTTAAGCTCAGGACAGTCATTCTTCTAGTGTCCAGACCTTTTGTAATGTAGACATTGATCAGGAGCTACTTTCAGTTTCGCGCCTTTGCGCTTCTTGGAGTTCTTCTTTGATATATTCTTCTTCCCTATCTTGATTTTCTTTAACTTCCCAGAAGTCTTTGAAGAGCCAGCTCCACCATGGAGATACAGTGTGGAGTTGCCTTTCTTCAAATCTTGCTCGGTCGTGCGTAGTATATTATGAAGTTCTTCGTATGTGGCTTGCATCGAATTCATATAGAAATTTAATACAAAACCAGCATAAGAACCAGGAAAAAAAAAGAAAAAATCAAATTACGGCCCAACCATTCATCAAACATAATGCCCTATCATTCTAGATATCGAATTTGGTCTATCATGTTCAAAAATGAGTGCTGACATCAGCTCCCTCATTGAGTTCAGCAATGGAATAATTCCTTAAATGTTCGATAAAGTTCCATTTCTTGGTTTGACGCGAACAATTCCTTGAGTGTTCGCCTGATGCTCTAAGCATATGGTACTTCAATGTACTGTCTCAGCAAATCTGGAACCATCGATCCCAAGATGTAGGATTTCACCTTCAGGTTATCCTACTTCCATCTATCAAAATTTTCTTGCTCTTCTAGAGTGGAGTCAGGATCGATATCAACAGGCAATGGATTTATCATGACATAAGTCAACTTTTCAAATTCCAGGACAAGGCGTATGTTCATTTCCCATTCGAAATATTTCATGGCTCCTTTTAGTTTATTAGAATCCAAAAGATTCATCAATGGATTAGCGGCTGCCATCTAAAAGATAACATTTTTTAGTAGTATAACAATTTTCATTTCAAAAGTAATAACATTAATTGATTAAAGAAATTTAAATCTATTAGTGCCCTCCCACTACTTTACGTAATTCTGTAATCTCCCTTAATGGAAAAATAAAAATTTGACTATCAAAATTTCATAACGGGAAGTGGATCCCATGACATTTACTCCAGCCTCACACTAATTACGATATCGGCCTTTGTAAACTCATTAGGTAGACCTCCAAGGTCAATCATATTCATGTGACTCCTAGTTTAGTCCTGAACTATTTCTTATCCTCACACTAATGACGATATTGGATTAAGACGTGTTCTAGATGTATACTTGTCAATATGCACTAATAAGCTTCATATGTACACCCTCACACTAATGACGATATTGGGTGACTGCATTAACTCATCACAGTACATCTAATGTTTTACCGGAGCGACTTAAGTTTCGAAGACTTATACCCTCACACTAATGATAATATTTGATATAAGTAGTAAGAACACATTCATCTCTGTATTGACAAGACGGACCATCCAATAATGCTCCAATATTATTAATATTATTACTTAAATAAAGTAATCACCTAATCAGAGAGATTTATGACAATCAAGTAATTAACTTAATTAGGTCAAAGTTTTAATTTAAAACATGTAATACATATCCAATATGTCTTATGCATAATTAAATTAAAATTACTATGACATTGATTCAAAAACATGTGTTGTGTGGTTAAGTCTTTGCTACTGATACCATTCTGATGGGGCAGTTTTGGAACCCTATGGTCGGATCGGTACCCCGGGCAGCGGAAATGGGTCTAACCCATGGATATCAAAGATATATGTATTTTAAAATATTTTTATGTAAAACTATATTCTGATATGAGTCCGTAGGAAAAACGAGGACCCAATCGGAGTCCATAAGCTTCGGAACAGAGAAAAACAAGTTTTAGTATCAAATCGCGAAATACCGAGAGCATGCTGAACATGAACGGTGACGCGTCACGATGCGAGAGTCTGGGAGTTGCAACGCAAAGCTCTGTGTCGCGACGCAACTCAGGCAGTGAGTGATTTTTCATTTCAAAACATTACTAAACACTTCCAATTTTCTCCCAATACTTCAAATACACTTAAAATCCAGTTTTAACTTCATAACCACCATCAACACATGTTTTACAACTAGCATACATGTATTCTAAATACTTATATGCATTTTTTCGAATCTAATCACAAACCATTTTAGAATCCCAATTAGAAATATCTCATGAACAATTCTAGTTCACCTAAAGGTGGTCAAGTGAATCTAGAATGGTAACCATAACTCTAAGATTTAATCTAAAGTTCCAAACTCTTATTAATTATTCCATGTCCAACATGGACATCTTTGACCTAATACATAATTATGTTGTGTTTATACTTCTAAAGTATCCTAACACAATTGATTAGCCTTATTTCAACATTAAGCTATGTGATCATGCATCTAATACATAAATTAAATAGCTTAGGAGAAGATGAAACATTACCTAGTAAGCTTAATGCAAGATCCAATCTATTTCTCCTTTGTTGAAATTGTTGGAGAACCTCCAAGGTGTGCAAGCTTGACTTCAAGATCCAACCTTGATTTTCAATGCTAGCAAGCTTCACTTCAAGATCTAATCTTGATTTCTCCTAAATGAAATGTTTTAGAGACCTCACAAGCTTCTCTAAACACTTCTCTAACATGGGCTAATCTCTTAAGAATTACTTATGTATAGCTTACTCAAGCTTTTGCTTATACTTATACTTGTTAATTAAAACCTTCCTTAAGCTTGCTATTTATAGTAAAACTTAGGTAATTTTTAATTAATAAAAGTTGTAATCAACTTTTAAGTGGGCTTAATCCAATTTGTCCAAATTTGTTTAATTAGGTATGACTAATCTCCATTGTCTCCCACTTTGATTTAATCCAATTAAATTAAGCCAAGGATTAGGAAATGAATTAGTTAAATATTTTCCACTTTTATTTAATCCAATTTAATCAAGCCAAAATCACATATTATTACATACTTACAATTACCATAATATCCTCAAATGGTAGAGATAATTATGATTTTACAATTAAGCCATTGTGTAATTATTGAATTAATCCAATTAGGTCAAAGTAAATAATTAATGTTATCCAATAACACTTGATTATCTTACTTGATAATTATAATATCGAATATTATCTTTTATCAAAATAAATCGGCTACCCAAGTGCTCAACGAGTACACTTTATACTGGGACTCTCTAAGTTCAGACACATTCGTCACATAAGCCTAGCTAATATGTACGCAATTCGGCCACCTCCGAATTCACGAAGAACACGAACGAGCTTTCTGAACTATACAAGTCGAGGTCATCACATGTGTTTAACAATCCCTCCATCGTAGGCTATCCACATTGTGCTTAGGAAACAAAGAATACACTGTCAAGTTTCCAAGGCGCATATCTCATGTCGACATGTCCACGATTCTTCATAACTGATGTGATCCACCCTAGGTGATCGACTTTGGCCAAAGTCTTTAAGAATAGTGACTTACTCAAATGGATACATAAATCCCTTATGGTACACATACGGGCCGACGAATCCTATCTTGCTTTGCACTTGATTACTAAGTGCATCGGTCCATACCCAACGAACATCTAGAGGCCAGACCATGAAAGGTTTCTGACATACATGGCATCAAAGTGTGGAGGATCTCACACAAAATCAATGTTATCCTATATTCAAAGGATTACATATGCTACTTGACTCGAGGAGATTCCTATTGACGGTGGTGTGTACTTCCAACTATTAGGAATCATCTATGAGTAATTCAATATTCACTTCAACGAATACCCACATGTCTATACGAGTTTCCAAAACTCGTGGTACATTGAGTTAAACCATTGGAACTCCCATTCCAATATACGACATGTGCTAGTCTTATAGGTTATATGAATTCGACCGTATTCCAAAACCAACGACTATGAATATTTTCTTTCAGAATAGTTTACACCTAGTGTAAAAACTATTCTAAGGTCGATGTCATTCTTAGAATATCTATACATCAAACTAATACGCATAATGACAATACCATTATAAGGTATGAAAAGAAAAATGTAGTTATTTTATTAATAAATAATAAAATGTACAAATCGGATTGGCATTCCAAGCACCAACTCCATCACCTATAATGTTAGCTTTCCCTTTATAATATCCACTCACATTTGTAGACATTTCCCATGCCTAACCCAGGGCTCTAATACCAACTGTCACATACCGACTTTTCCTATAGCGGAAAATCGAGCCCGTGCGGCAATGACTGAGGTTTACACCTTGAAAGTCAACATTCTTGTTGGACAGTTATGACCCATAGCGTCACTATTTGTACAGATCATGGTGTTGTTGTACACATTAACTATGTGACAAAGGAAATTGCTCTTTTATCATTTGTGATTAGATCACCAAGATGTATAAATGATGAAAGGTCCACATGATTAGTTCCTGGATTGAGATGATATGAGACAGTATCAATCCACGAATTTTTAATCATTAAATATCCCTAGTCGTAGTATTATCGAGATTGGACATCGATAATGCGGAATAGACTAGTATTACACTTGTGCGCGTTGTGGGAGCATAGCGGCATAGTTCTCATATATTTGGGTATATGATACTCATGCAAGTGTAGTAGGAGGTTGTGTTTTACCGATGGTATGAAAAACAGCTTCGCTCTGGATAGACCCATCGGAATTCCATTGGTAGTATTACTATGTGTCTATGGAAGTCCGAATCAGGGTAGGTGTATTTGGTCTTAACCTGAGACTTGAACCGCTAATACTTGCGACAATCAATGTACTTTGGTTTTGGTCGTCTGGGGCTTTAACAGGTTCTGTGTACGCCTCTTCTGGGTATATTGATAATCGTAGTGTATTGGGTGTGATGTCGAGATGGAAGTATCACTCCAGTAATAGTGGAGATGATGATCACGTAGGATACGAAACTCATTCTCTTATATGCTGCAGCTATCGGGATATTATGACTAGGTCATGTTTATCAGATTATAGAGACTAGTTACCAGAGATCCGATATGTGCTTCGTACGGGGCAGACACAATTCCAGCCCCAGGCCTAGCATGTGACATCCGATGCTGGATCTTAATATGCAATACTATTTATACTACGCCTGATATAGATCACATATTCCTGTAAGGATATTTCTGGAGAATTGGGTAGGCATGGCTCTTTGCTAGAAGCCAACCTTGTCTTGTAAATCGGTAAAAATGTAGTACTAGGTACTTACGTGTTCGGATAGTCCGACGACCGGATTTACTGCCAACATATCCGGGGATCTCATGGGTCACTTCCCGAAGATTCACCGATGACGTATGACTCGCACTTTATTAATCTGGGATTAATTACGGAGATATTTTATCTGAGATAAAATATTATTAAAAGAGAGAGAACGATTAATTTGGAATTAATCGATAAAATAATATATTCGATATATTAAACGAAATTGGATTTCGACGTGAATTAAAATTAGATTTTCATTCGGGCAAACGAGTTATTTTAGAATTAATTCGTTAGCGATTTGATAGTGATTTTGCTAGGCATAATTATTTAATTTGGTCGCAACGGAAAAAATTCATTAATTTGGAATTAGCGAACCCGAGCCTAGGAGTGTTTGCGAGTGCACTCGCATTTCGAATTCAAGTGCGGCCCACCAAGTCACATCAAACATCAAATCATTTAGTCCCATCAAGCTTCAAATCACATTGTCACTTTGAGTGAATGTGACAATTTGTCACTTGATTGATTGATGTAAGTGGTTGTGGCTTAATGCCTTTGAACTTTTTGAAAGCACAAAAATTTGGAAAATTAATTTTGAATTTCTAATTTGTGTATTAGCTACACAATTTTCCAACAACAACAAACAAATCAATTTTTCTTTTCATCTCCCTCTCTCTCTCACCCAAGGGGCAAAATTCTTCCTTCTTTTCTGGTTTTGCCGTGAGCAAGGAGAAGAAACAATTCGTGAAGTTTGTTTGCAATATTTCATAAGTGCTAGCACACTTCCAGAGTCTTGCGATTTGATATGGAACCGCACCAGTGGGCATGGAATTAACATCACAAAGCTTGGAGCTTTGTGATAACCATAGCCGAATTTCTTGGAGCCCAAAATATGCACTTTGCCGAGAGCCTTGGAGGATTTTAAAAGTGCATAAAAGTTTTGTTGTTCCTCGCACGCTCAACGCTCAATGTCAGTATTCCGCAACCATCCTTATTGTATTCAACATGTTATTCATTGCTTTAAAACGATCCCGGTTTGACCGTTTAGAAAACCCAAAAAAACTGGTATCAGAGCGAAGTTGAGATGAAACTGCTTTAGGGTTAAATTAAAATTGGGTAAATTGTATTTGAGCATGATTTGATTAAAATTACTTGCTATTGAGTATGCTTAATGATGTTCATTGAAGTTTGATTGGATCAATTTCATGAAATTTGCTTGGATCACTTTTTGCCCAAATTCTAGGCTTGGCCTGTTAGACAGTTATGACCCATAGCGTCACTATTTTGTAAATGATATTGTATTATTGTACAAAATTAACTATGTAGTAATGAAATTGCCTTTTACCGTTTTGTAATTATTTACTTTGATATAAATGGTAAGAGTCCCTATGATTAGTTCCGGATTGTGATGATATGAGACGGTATCAATCCATAAAGGTTTAATCATTAAATATCCCTAGTCGTAGTATTATCGAGATTGGACATCGATAATGCGGAATAGACTAGTACTGCACTTGTGCATGTTGTGAGGGCACAACGGCATAGTTCTCATATATTTAAGTATAGGATACTTATGCAAGTGCGGTAGGAGGTTGTGTTTTACCGATGGTACGGAAAACAGCTTCGCTCTGGATAGACCCCGCGGAATCCCATTGGTAGTATGTCTGCGTGTCTATGGGAGTCCGCTTCAGGGTAGGTGCATATGATCTTAACCTGAGACTTGCATCGCTAGTACTTACGACAATCGGTAAACTTTAGTTTTGGTGGTGGGCTTTAACGGGTTCTGTGTACACCTCTTCTGGATTTATCGAGAATCGTAGTGTATTGGGTGTGATGTCAAGATGGAAGTATCACTTCAGACATATGGAGATGATGATCGCGAGGGATACAGAACTAGTACTCTATAATGGTTGCAACCATCGGGATAATATGACTAGGTCAGGATTATCCGATTCAAAGAGACTGGTTGCTTGATGTCCGATATGTGTATCGTACGGGGCAGACACATCTCCAGCCCCAGGCCTTACATGTGATCATCCGATACTGGTTCGATATACACTATACTACGGTATACTACGCCTGTTATAGATCTTATATTCCAATAAGAATATTTCTGGAGAATTGGGTAGGCATGGCGTTTTGCTAGAGGCTAACCTTGTCTTGTAAATCGGTAAAAACGTAGTACTTGGTACGTACGTATTCAGATAATCTGACGGCCGTATTTACTGCCAACATATCCAGAGATCTCTTGGGTCGCTTCCCGAAGATTCACCAATGACGTATGATTCAAACTCGATTAATCTTGGATTAATTACGGAGAGACTTTATCTTGGATAAAGTACTATACATAGAGAGAGAACGATTAATTTGGAATTAATCGTAAAATTATTATATTCGATATAATAATCGAAATTCGATTTCGACGCGAAATTAAAATTAGATTTTAATTCGGGCAAACGAGTTAATTTAGAATTAATTCGTTAGCGACGTAAATAATAATTTCGCTAGGCGCAATTATTTATTTAAATTCGATTTAATTAACGTCGCGACGTAAGTTCGGTATTTCGGAAATATCGAACCCGAACGCGTGAGTGCACGTGGGCCCACTTTCATTGGAAACGTGTGGGGCCCACATGACACATGTCATATTATGCATTATTTAATTCTAATGCATTGCATGGAGATAGTGTACAATGCACTCAATGGTTTTGCATGGAATTGAGTGTTTGACACTCTAAGCCATTGCATGATTTGTGTCATAAGTTTATTATTAATTAATAAATATTATGGCATAAATATAAATTGATTTTTTGTAACAAAAATCATTCAACTCTCCTCTCTCTCTCACATTGCCGAAACTACATGCAGTTTTGGGCTCTCCATTTCTTCAATTTTTGTGGCAAGATTTGAAGAAGTTGTGCATTCAAAATCACAACAAAGGCTAGCACCTTCAAGGGATCATACATAGGTGATATGGGAAACTAATCCTTGAGCTTGGAAGGATCAAACTCGACTTGGAGTCCCTCTTTTCTTCTTGGCCGAGAGCTTCACTGCACAAGGGAGGAATTTCGCATCATCTTAGCATCCATTTTCAAGTATTGTGAGTATGATTCCGCCATACTTCAATTAATTCATTCATGTATTTATATATTTTGCTTGTTCTTGTTGATCTTGGGGCTTGGTTATTTTTTTCCAACAATGGTATCATTGAGCTTAAAGAGCATGCAAATATTAGGATGTTATTTGGGGAAAATTGTATGAAGCATGATTTGATGAGTTTGCTTGATTAAATATGCTTAGATGTATGTTATTTAGATTATACATCATCAATTTCATGGAAAATAAATTGGATTAATTTTTCCAACCCAAATGAGGCTTGGCCGAATACATGCAAGCATATGGACTAGATGATTTTTTAATTTTAAGACATTAGATGACTTGAAACAATATGGAATGATGATTTGTAACTCGATTGGATTGAAAACGAAATCGGAACCATTTTAATCACCTTGGCCGAATGCTTGATGGAGGATTAGGGACTTGATTTTTTGATTAAATAATGTTGGACATATATTTAAGATAAAAATATGATTAATGGATTAATTTGATATTTTGGGAATATTGATTTAAAGGATTAATCATGATAATACACTTTAATTAATTAAGTTATAAAATTTGGAATTTTAAAATTTGGTTAGTTGGGCTTAATTTTGAATTGGGCCTAAAACTATTATATTTGGACATAATGGGCTTGGTTGGGCCAAGTAGATTTGGACCATTTGGATTGGATCCAAAATGGGCCTAAATCACACCATTTAAGCCCAAATGTAATAAATGGGCTTTTATGTTTAATTGGGCCTTATGGGCTTGATATTGATTTTATGGCATATGAGGGTGATTCCTTATTGGGCTTGGTAATTGGGTTTGACCCATACATTGACCAAAACCCAAGCCTAAAGAAATCAATTGAAAGCCCATCGGACTTTAATTAAACGGACATTAGATGTTAGTTGGGCTTTGAGACCCGATTGTATTAGATTTGGAATCTAAGTTATAAAAGCACAATAAAAGTGTAATATTTAATTTAGAATTAAATAATAGGATTAGTATTGAATACGACTTAAATTGGATTTAACGAGTAGTTCGATATAATTCGTGAATTCATACTATAAGTATTTATTCTCAAATTGAGTTGGACTCGCGCAAATGCAAACAATTGTTTGAACATTGTATTGTCACCTAATTAAAGACTAATTAATTGGATTTGATTGGTTGTATAACATGCCTTGAATGAATGAATGTGGATGTGATGTATGAATAGTGTATATCGGATGGATATTAGAAGGGAAGGGTAATTTTAGAAATTATTGTAAATTTAGAATTATAAATTGGACCTGCGTGTCCAGCCTTTCTCTTATTGTCTCTTTGTATTCTCTTCTCACCTAATTCCCCTCAATGTAAATGAGGTTTCTCTTATTGTATTATGTAATTGGGTAAGAGTAGAATAGTGCTAGCGGGGAGAGGAAAGGGAGTGATTTGTTCTAGGAACAAGTTGTTGTTCATATCCATCCGTATATCGCTATTACTTTACTTTACGCGCTTTATGATGTTTTAGAAGCATGCTTAAGGGTGTATGATGATGAGACCTAACAAAGATAAATTAATTGGTTGCCAATTACGCGAAAAATCCCTCAAACAATATTAAGCGATTTTCCTTCCGTTGAATGATTCTTTCTCAAGATCCGAAATTGGCATTGGTTTGTTGGCCAAAGTCAAGACCTTTGTCAATTGAGGATGTGTTTGAATCATGAGAGTTTTGTTCCACATCGGTGTCCTGTCCAAGTTGTGATTTGTTGGCCAAAGTCAAGATCACTTCTTGTCCATCGACATTGATTACGAAACTTTCCTCGTCAATGGGTCCCGCTTAACTGGAATCATTAGGTTTGTTGTGCCAAAGCCAAGGCTTAGTTGATTCAGAGGAAATGGTTAGGAAAATGTATTGGATGCATTGACATATGTATATTGTTTCGGATGACTTAGATGTCCACCTACCGGATCTAGGAATTGGATGGGATCCAATTGATCTTCGAGATCTACCTAGTTAAATATCATACAATTTGTTGGCCAAAGTCAAGGTTGTGTGTTATTTAACGGGATCCTAGCCCACTAGGAAATTGGATTTCCCGAGTACTCAACAGAGGGTTAGAGACTTGCAGAAAATAGTGGGAGGCTAGTATTGAATTTGCAATTATCGTTCAGATACTTAGCTTTACGCGCTTACACAACTTATTTCGTCAATATTTACACATTAGTTGGACTAATACAATGTTATTTTTTATGTAACAGTTTGACTGTACCCACATATCGTTAACTAGATAATTAGATTATCGTAGTTAAGATGGCAAACAAAGGAAATGTCCGTGACATAATCATGGGTGATAATGTGTTCAAGGGCACCAACTTCGCCGACGTGGGAAATGAACCTAAGGATAGTCCTTGGGGCGGAGGGATACTGTATACGATACAAAAACCTCTCGGGCCTAAGCCCACTGAGCCACTTGAGCTGGAGTTATGGAAAACTCACAGTGATGATTGTGACACGGCTCAGTCGATCATGCTTGCTTCAATGACTCAACACTTTCGCCGCCAGAATAGGGACTTGGATCCTTATAATATGATGGCAAGATTGCAAGATCTTCACCGCACTAATAAGCGGATGGCGAGGTACGAGTTAGTGAAGAAAATCTTTCGCTCCCGTATGACTGATGGTAGTTCTGTTGAGGTCCATGGGACTCAAATGATAGCCGATATTGATGAATTGGCTAATATGGGTATAGTCTTGGAGGCTGAGCTGTCTATAGATGTACTTCTACAGTCACTACCCGATACTTGGAAACAGATTGTCATCAACTACAAATTGATGAATTCGGATGATACTCTTGGAGAGTTATTATCGATTCTCAAGGAGTCAGAGAAAGAGCTTCTGAAAGGCAACAAGCGCGAGGCGCACTTTGCATCAACATCTCAACGCCGAAAGCTGGGCTCAAGGCAACTGGGGGTGTTAAGAAGAAAAAGCATAGAAACAAAGGCAAGGCCAAGTCAACAAAGGCTTCTGGGAAGCCAAGGGACAAGTCTCAAGATGTTTGCCTGAAATGCGGCAAGAAAGGTCACTGGAAGCGTGACTGCCGCATGAACAAGGGACACAAGGAGGACATACAGGCGGGCAAGGCACCGGCCTCAGGTATGTTTGTTATTGAGATAAATATGACTACTTCTAGTCTTAATAAAAATTGGATTTTTGATTCTGGCTGTGGTTCTCATATTTGTACTGATGTGCAGGATCTGCATGATAGCAGGAGACTGGCTTCGGGGGAGGTAGATCTACGAGTTGGAAATGGAACTTCTGTTGCTGTTTTGGCCGTAGGCACTTTTGTTTTGGAACTGCCCTCGGGGCATGTACTTAAACTAAATGACTGTTATTTTGTTCCTAGTTTAACTAGGAATATTATTTCTGTATCTTTGTTAACCCAGTATGGGTACACTTTTGTATTTAAAAACACAGGTGTTATTTATATAAAGATGATGCAGAAATTTGCACTGCCGATGCAAATAATGGTCTTTATATTTTGAATATAAATAAATCTCCAAAACGTAAAATAACAAACAAAAGGCTCAAAATGAGTAATCCAAAAGAAGAAACTTATTTGTGGCATTGTCGTCTGGGACACATCAACAAGACTCGCATATCCACACTTTCGAAGAGTGGGTACTTGGACGGATTTGATCCAAATTCATATGACGTCTGCGAATCTTGTTTATTAGGCAAAATGCCTAAATCACCTTTTAGTGGTAAAGGTGAACGCGCCACTGAACTGTTAGCCCTCGTTCATAGTGACGTTTGTGGGCCCATGTCTAGCCAGGCTAGAGGTGGATATCGATACTTCGTAACCTTTACGGATGATGCATCGCGTTATGTTATGTGTATCTAATGATGCACAAGTCGGAAACTTTTGAGAAATTCAAAGAGTTTCGACACGAAGTTGAAAAACAAACAGGCAAGAGTATTAAGACATTACGGTCGGACCGTGGTGGCGAATACTTAAGTAATGAGTTTCAAGATTACTTGAAAGAATATGGTATTCTTTCACAATGGACTCCTCCTGGAACACCACAATTAAATGGTGTGTGCTGAACGGAGAAACCGTACCTTGCTTGACATGGTAAGGTCGATGATGAGTCGCACTGAGCTACCTATATCCTTCTGGGGACATGCATTAGAAAGTGCAATTCTTATTTTGAATAGGGTTCCGTCAAAGTCTGTTGAACAGACTCCGTATGAGATATGGACAGGAAAGAAACCAGGTTTCTCATTCCTGAAGATTTGGGGTTGCTGGGCATACGTCAAACGTTTGGAAGGTACCAAACTTGAACCCAAATCAGATAAATGCCTATTTGTTGGATATCCTAGGGAAACCAAAGGATATTACTTCTATTACCCACAAGAGAACAAAGTATTTGTTGCTCTACATGCGGTTTTCCTTGAGAAGGAATTCCTAAATGCAGTGTTTAGTGGGAGGAAAGTAGAACTCGATGAAAGTCGTAGTGATACTGTTCCTGGCAATGAATCGAGAACGGAACATGAACAGTCCATCCAGGATGAGACTGAACCACAATCTTCAATTACACAAGGACTACGTAGGTCGGAGAGAGTCAGGGTAATACCTGAGAGGTATGGATTCCTGATCTCACCTCATGTAGATATTAATCTTATTGAGGATACTGAACCGGCTACGTATGAGGAAGCGATACAAGGTATCGAATCCACTTTATGGCAAGAGGCCATGAAGGCCGAAATGGATTCCATGTATACCAACCAAGTTTGGACACTAGTTGATGCACCAGAAGGCGTAAAGCCTATTGGATGCAAATGGGTCTTCAAGAAGAAGACCGACATGGATGGCAACGTACAAACGTACAAAGCTAGGCTCGTAGCGAAGGGGTATCGTCAACAACTTGGAGTTGATTATGACGAAACTTTCTCACCCGTTGCCATGATTAAATCCATTCGGATAATGCTTGCGATAGCTGCATATTACGATTACGAAATATGGCAGATGGACGTTAAAACCGCTTTCCTTAACGGAAACCTGTTGGAGGATGTTTATATGCAACAACCTGACGGTTTTATCGCACCAAGACTTGCAAACAAGGTTTGTAAGTTAAATCGGTCCATTTATGGACTGAAGCAAGCATCGAGGTCATGGAACCAACGTTTTGATGAGGTCATAAAAGAATATGATTTCATTCAAAACGTAGATGATCCTTGTGTATATAAGAAGGTTAGTGGGAGTGCACTGACTTTTATTGTCCTTTATGTCGACGATGTATTGCTTATAGGCAATGACATTCCCATGTTAACGTCGGTGAAAGCTTGGCTTTCATTGAAATTCTCCATGAAAGATCTGGGAGAAGCAGCTTTTATTCTAGGAATAAAGATCTACAGGGATAGATCTAGAAGGCTACTTGGACTCTCCCAGAGTACATATATTGATAAAGTGTTGAAGAGATTCAACATGGATCAGTCCAAGAGGGGACTGTTGCCAACATCACATGGCGTCTATCTATCTAGGGACATGTGTCCTAAAACACAAGATGAGAGAGACAACATGAGTCGGACTCCGTTCGCCTCGGCAGTTGGATCGATCATGTATGCCATGATATGTACACGACCTGATGTGTCCTATGCTTTGAGCATGTGTAGTCGATATCAGGCCGATCCAGGAAAGGATCACTGGATGGCGGTTAAGAGTATCCTTAGGTATCTTAAGAGAACTAAGGATGTTTTCTTAATCTATGGAGATGGAGAACTTGAGGTATCTGGGTATACCGATGCAAGCAAGTTTCCAAACCGACAGAGACGACTTCAAGTCGCAAACCGGGTACATATTTTGCTTGAATAACGGAGCAGTGAGTGAGCTGGAAATCTTCCAAGCAAGATACTGTTGCCGATTCAACAACTGAAGCGGAGTACATTGCAGCAGCTGAAGCAGCAAAGCAAAGGAAGCGGTTGGATCCGAAAATTCCTAGTTGGATTAGGAGTAGTTCCATTAGCAGCTGAGCCCGTTTTATTGTATTGTGACAATAGCGGGGCCATAGCGCAGGCTAAGGAACCAAGGTCTCATCAACGATCCAAACATGTTCTTCGACGATTCCATCTGATTCGAGAGATCATACATCGTGGCGATGTGAAGATCGAAAAGATCGCATCAGAGGACAACATTGCAGATCCGCTGACGAAAATAATTCCTCGGGAAAAGTTTGAGCGACACATACATAGTTCAGGTATTAGATGCTTGAGTGACTGGCTATAGGCCAAGTGGGAGATTGTTAGACAGTTATGACCCATAGCGTCACTATTTTGTAAATGATATTGTATTATTGTACAAAATTAACTATGTAGTAATGAAATTGCCTTTTACCGTTTTGTAATTTATTTACTTTGATATAAATGGTAAGAGTCCCTATGATTAGTTCCGGATTGTGATGATATGAGACGGTATCAATCCATAAAGGTTTAATCATTAAATATCCCTAGTCGTAGTATTATCGAGATTGGACATCGATAATGCGGAATAGACTAGTACTGCACTTGTGCATGTTGTGAGGGCACAACGGCATAGTTCTCATATATTTAAGTATAGGATACTTATGCAAGTGCGGTAGGAGGTTGTGTTTTACCGATGGTACGGAAAACAGCTTCGCTCTGGATAGACCCCGCGGAATCCCATTGGTAGTATGTCTGCGTGTCTATGGGAGTCCGCTTCAGGGTAGGTGCATATGATCTTAACCTGAGACTTGCATCGCTAGTACTTACGACAATCGGTAAACTTTAGTTTTGGTGGTCCAGGGCTTTAACGGGTTCTGTGTACACCTCTTCTGGATTTATCGAGAATCGTCGTAGTGTATTGGGTGTGATGTCAAGATGGAAGTATCACTTCAGACATATGGAGATGATGATCGCGAGGGATACAGAACTAGTACTCTATAATGGTTGCAACCATCGGGATAATATGACTAGGTCAGGATTATCCGATTCAAAGAGACTGGTTGCTTGATGTCCGATATGTGTATCGTACGGGGCAGACACATCTCCAGCCCCAGGCCTTACATGTGATCATCCGATACTGGTTCGATATACACTATACTACGGTATACTACGCCTGTTATAGATCTTATATTCCAATAAGAATATTTCTGGAGAATTGGGTAGGCATGGCGTTTTGCTAGAGGCTAACCTTGTCTTGTAAATCGGTAAAAACGTAGTACTTGGTACGTACGTATTCAGATAATCTGACGGCCGTATTTACTGCCAACATATCCAGAGATCTCTTGGGTCGCTTCCCGAAGATTCACCAATGACGTATGATTCAAACTCGATTAATCTTGGATTAATTACGGAGAGACTTTATCTTGGATAAAGTACTATACATAGAGAGAGAACGATTAATTTGGAATTAATCGTAAAATTATTATATTCGATATAATAATCGAAATTCGATTTCGACGCGAAATTAAAATTAGATTTTAATTCGGGCAAACGAGTTAATTTAGAATTAATTCGTTAGCGACGTAAATAATAATTTCGCTAGGCGCAATTATTTATTTAAATTCGATTTAATTAACGTCGCGACGTAAGTTCGGTATTTCGGAAATATCGAACCCGAACGCGTGAGTGCACGTGGGCCCACTTTCATTTGGAAACGTGTGGGGCCCACATGACACATGTCATATTATGCATTATTTAATTCTAATGCATTGCATGGAGATAGTGTACAATGCACTCAATGGTTTTGCATGGAATTGAGTGTTTGACACTCTAAGCCATTGCATGATTTGTGTCATAAGTTTATTATTAATTTAATAAATATTATGGCATAAATATAAATTGATTTTTTGTAACAAAAATCACAAATTCTCCTCTCTCTCACATTGCCGAAACTACATGCAGTTTTGGGCTCTCCATTTCTTCAATTTTTGTGGCAAGATTTGAAGAAGTTGTGCATTCAAAATCACAACAAAGGCTAGCACCTTCAAGGGATCATACATAGGTGATATGGGAAACTAATCCTTGAGCTTGGAAGGATCAAACTCGACTTGGAGTCCTCTTTTCTTCTTGGCCGAGAGCTTCACTGCACAAGGGAGGAATTCGCATCATCTTAGCCATCCATTTTCAAGTATTGTGAGTATGATTCCGCCATACTTCAATTATTCATTCATGTATTTATATATTTTGCTTGTTCTTGTTGATCTTGGGGCTTGGTATTTTTTTCCAACATGGCCGAGAATTATGAACCCAATATTCATGGTGATTTTTTTTTTTGCTTCTGATGAGTTTGAAAGACTTGGGAAATGTTGATTTTTTAGATTTCAATGTATTGAAATCAGATTGGACAACAATTCCCCTCATTGCCGAGACTATGCAGCATGACAGGTTTGATTTTTGCTTTTAAACTGTGTTGGACATGTTTTGATGTTAATGAGCATAATTAATCGGCTAATTGATGTTGGAAATATAATTTGGGTAATTACTTATGACATACACTTTAGTTAATTAAGTTATAAAATTTGGAATTTGGTAATTTAATTAATTGGGCCTATTTGAAAAATGGGCTTCTTGAAAAGTTGTAATGGGCTAATTGGGCTTGGTTGTACCAAGATTGGTTAGGCAAATTGGTTGGATCGATTGGGCCCAAAATCCTATCCATAAAGTCCAATTATGACTAATTGACTTTAATATTTAATTGGGCCTAATGGGCTAAATTGGTTTCTTGGCATAAAGGGTGATTCCTTAAATGGGCTTTGGTATTTTTGGGTTTGACCCATATTGACCAAAGTCCAGCTTAAGAAATTAATTAAAAGCCTATTGGACTTTAAATTAAATTAACATGGATGTAATCGGGCTTTGACCCGTAAACGATTAGATTAGAATCTAAGTCGTTAAAGGCGTTAATAAAGTGTAATATTTAATTGGAATTAAATAATAAATTAGTATTAAATGCAAATTAATTGGATTAATTTTTAGTTTAATTTAATTCAAGAATTTGTACTTTGAGTACTTATTCTTAAAACGAGTTTGGACTCGCGCAAAATCAAATCGTTGTTTGAACATTGGATGGTCTAATTATCAGATTAATTAATTGGATTAGATTGATTGATAACATGCTTGTGTGAATACATGGTTCGATGCATGAATAATGTATATCGGATGGATATTAGATAAGTGGGGCAATTTTGGAAATTATTGTAATAAATTTAGAAATTATTAATTGGACCTGCGTGTCCAGCCTATTACCTCTTTACTCTATGTATTTCTCTTCTCACCTATTCCCCTCAATGTAAATGAGGTTTCTTTAGAAGTGTACGTAAGGGTAGATTAGAAGTATACTTGTGCTAACGGGAGAGAGGAATGAAGAGATTTGTTCTAGGAACAATGTTTAAGTATCCATCCGCATATCATTATTATATTTATTTACGCGCCTATTATGTGTTTAGAATGCATGCTTAAGGGTGTATGATGATGAGACATTAACAAAGATAATTAATTGGTTGCCAATTACACGCGAAAAACCCTCAACATCATATTAAGCGTTTTTCCTTCCATTGCGTGATTCTTACTCAAGATCCAGACTGGCATTGGTTTGTTGGCCAAAGTCAAGACCTTTGTCCGTCGAGGATGTGTTTGAATCATGAAAGCTTTGTTCCATATCGGTGTCTTGTCCAAGTTGTGATTTGTTGGCCAAAGTCAAGATCACTTCTTGTCCATCGACATTTTCCAAGGTCAATGGGTTCCGCTTAACTGGGATCACTAAGTTTGTTGTGCCAAAGCCAAGGCTTAGTTGATTCAGAGGAAAAATGTTAGGCAATATATTGGATATATTGGCATATATAAGATATATGTTTCGGACTTGGATGTCCACCTACTGGATCTAGGAATTTGATGGGATCCAATTGATCTTAGAGATCTACCTAGTTAATTATCATACAATTTGTTGGCCAAAGTCAAGATTGTGTGTTATTTAACGGGATCCTAGCCCACTAGGAAACAAGGTTTCCCGAGTACTCCACAGAGGGTTAGAGGCTCGCCGAAAATAGTGGGAGGCAAGTATTAAATTTGCAATATTCGTTTAGTAACTTGCCATATGCGCTCATATTCCTTTCGTCAATATAAATTAATTATTAGTAGGACTAATATTAATTGTTGTTTAAAAACAGTTGGACTGTATTCAAACTATTTCATTATAGTTGATTATATAATTGGATTATAGTAATCAATATATTTGAATTAACTATTAAATTATAGTTGATTTTATAATTGGATTATAGTAATCAATATAATGAATTTAACCTATTGAATTATAGTTGATTATATAGTTAGACTATAGTAATCATTATAATAAATAGTACATAAAATCATTGATTAAATAGTTGGACTATTAGAATCAAGATAATTGAAAGATTAGTGTTTAAAACATAATCCTGGGTGAAAATGTTATTTAAACGACTTTAATTTTCAAATTGGGAATAAAACTTCAGGATAGTCCTGAAAACTAAGAAGTTACTTTATTTGATAAAATAACATCTTAAGCCTAAGTTAGGAGTTAAGTAAATAATAGAACATGATATTTGGAATATTTATGTGATGATAACTTTAGTGCTTAATCCAATAAGCTTGCCAAATAGACTCCTTAATTTCTTAGTCAGAACTAAGGATTAGATCTTTATAGTATGATATTGAAATTGAAGGATCTTCATAAATCTATCTTTAGATTTTAGAAGTATTAAATTGCAATAGAAAACTCTTGGAGAGTTAATGGCTATACACAAGGAGTCAAAGCCAAAGTTTGCAATAAGGCAAGAAGCGCAAGGCGCACCTTACTTCGACATTCCGGAAGGCCAAGGCTTGGCCAAAGGCTTCTGGAGTGTGAAAAGGGGCAAAGGCAAAATCATTATAATCTTCTGGGAAGACAAAGGACATATCCCAAAATGTCTGTCTAAATTGTGGCAAACGGGGACACGGAAGCGTGACTGCCGGTTGGACAAGGTAGACATGAAGGAATGAAGAACGGGAAAGGCTCTTACTTTAAATATGTTTGTTATAAACATGTTTACTACTAGTATTAAAATTGGATTTTAGATAATGGATGTGGTACATAAATATGTACTGGTGTGCAGAATCTGCTATGAGCAGGATACTGACTTCAGTTGAGATTTATCTGCAAATTGCAAACGGGACGAAAGTCGCTGTTTTAACCATAGATGCCTAAGTTTATGAACTACCCTTCGAGTGTGTACTTAAATTAGGAAACTGTTAAAATGTAACTAGTTTGACTAGATACATTATCTCTATATCAGGGTTTAACCCGTTGCGGGTATACCTTTATATTCTAGAACACTAAAGTGTTTTATTCTATAAAGATGATATTGAGATAAACACATTAGATGTGAATAACAGTATTTATATTTTGAATATAAATAAATCTCAAACATATAACATGACAAAAAAATAGCTCGAACTGAATTAATCAGTTGAAACTTTATTGTGGCATTGTTGTCTAGGACACAATTAAACAAGACTCGTATATCCACACTTTCAAAGAGTGGGTACTAGGACAGATTTGATTCCATTCAAATAATGTCTTCAAATCTAGTTTATTAGGCAAAGTGCCTAAACACCTTTTACTTGGTAAAAGTACAAGTGCCACCGATCTGTTAGCCCTCGATCATAGTGACGTAGGTGGGCCCATATCTAGCTAGGCTAGAGGTGGGAATGAATATTTCGTGACCTTTACGGATGTGGCATCGCGTTATGGTTATGTGTTTCTTTTGAAACACGAATCAGAAACTTTTGATTAATTCAAAGAGTTTCGACACGAAATAGACAAACAGATCAGCTAGAGTATTAAACTATCATGGTTAGACCATGATGAAAATACTTAAGCAATAATTTTCTTATATACTTGAAAGAGTATAGTATTCTTTCAAAGAGGACTCCTCCCGGAACACGTCAATCTGACAGTGTGTCCGAACGGAGAAACCGAATTTTGTTGGACATGATAAGGTTAATCATGAGTCGCTCTGAGCTACCATTTCCTTCAACGGATACACATAAACAGTGCAGAACTTATTTAGAATAAGGTTCCATAAAAATCTGTTTGACAGATTTCATATTAGATATGAACAAGAAAGAAACTGGGTTTTCCTCATTCCTTATGATTTGGGAATGTTAGGCATATGTTTGGATGATACCAACTAGAACCCAAATCGGATAAGTGCCTAATTGTAGGTTATCCTAGGGAAAAAAGTATAGTACTTATACAACTCACAAGAGAACAATGTAATTGTTGCTCACCATGCATTTTTCCTAAGAGGATACATATATGCAGTGGTAAGTGGGAGGATAGTGAACTCGATGAAAATTGGAGTAATACTATTCTAGGCACCGAATCCTATTGGAATATAAATAGTTCATCAGGATGAAACTATACCAGTAATCTTCGAATACACAAGAACCACGTAAGTCGGAGAGAGTCAGAAAGCAACCTGGGGTATGGGTTTCTGATCTCACCTCGTTAAGATGTCAATCTTATTAAGGAATACGAACTGACTATGTATGAGGAAGTGATATAAGGTATCGACTCTCTATTATGGCAAAGTGCCATGAAGTCCGAAATGGATTCCATGTATACCAACCAAGTTTGGATACTAGTTGTTGTACCGCAAGACATTGTGCCTACTGGTACTATTTTGTCTTCAAGGAAGAAATACATGGAAGGCAACATACCAACGTACAAAGCTAGGCTTGTAGCGAAAATGTATCGTTATCAACATTGTGTCGATTACGATGAAACCTTTTACCTGTTGCCACGTAAAATCCATTTGGATAATGCTTGCTAATGCTGCATGTTTCATTTATGAAATATGGCAGCTGAACGTCAAAATCGATTTCCTTAAACGGAAACCTTTTGGAGGATGTTTTCGACATCCTGACGGTTTTTTTCATACCAAAACTAGCAAACAATGTTTGCGGGTTAATCGATCTATGTATGGATTGAAGCAAGCATAGAGTTCTTGGAATTATCGTTTTGATGTAATCATAATGGTGTATGATTTAATTCAAAACGAAAATGATTCTTGTGTATATAAGGAGGTTAGTGGGAGCGCACTGACAATGAAAGTCCTAAGTAATAATGACATGTCATTTCTTGGAAATGATATTCCCATAATACAATCGGTGAAAGCTTGGCTTTCGAGAAAATTCTCCATAGAATTCTTGGGAGAAAAAACCTTTATTTTAGGAATAAAGATCTACTGGGATAGATCTAAAAGGTTGTTGATACTCCCCGAGAACTCGTACATTGAAATAAATGTACGCGACCTGGTGTCTCATATGCTTTGAGCATATGGAGTCACAATCAGGCCAATCCAAGTGATAGTCACTGGATTGATGTTAAGAACATCTTTTAGTATCTTAGAGAACTAAGGATGCCTTCTTATAATATGGAGAAGGAGAACTTGCAGTGACTGGATTCACTACTGCAAGTTTCCAAACCGATAATAACGACTATAAGTCGTAACAACGGTACTATAAAGTTTGAATATCGGAACAGTGAGCTGGAAATCTTCCAAGCAAGATACTGTTACCGAATAAACAACACAAGTGGATTATTGCTGCAGCTGAGGCAGCAATAGAAGCCTTCTGGATTGATAATAATCTAATTAGATTAGACATAGTTCTGTTAGCAGCTGAGCTAGGCTTCAGCACAGGCTAAAAAATTAATGGTCTCATCAACGATCCAGATAAATACTTCGATTATTCATCTGATTCGTTCGGATCATACATCGTGGCGATGTGATGATCGTATAAATCGCATCAGATGATAATCATGCAAATCCGCAGACGATAGCATTATCTTAGCAGAAGTTTGAGCGAACCGTACATATTCGAGTGTAGGACACTTGAGTGACTGGCAATAGGCCAAGTGGGTGATTGTTGGACATTTATGACACATAGCGTCACTATTTGTACAAGTCATGGTGTTGTGGTACAAATTAACTATCTGACAAAAGGAAATTGCTCTTTTATCATTTGTGATTAGATCACCAAGATGTATAAATAATGAAAGGTCCATATGATTAGTTCCTGGATTGAGATGATATGAGACAGTATCAATCCACGAAGGTTTAATCATTAAATTTCCCTAGCCGTAGTATTATCGAGATTGGACATCGATAATACGAAATAGACTAGTATTACACTTGTGCGCGTTGTGGGAGCATAACGGCATAGTTATCATATATTTGGGTATAGGATACTCATGCAAGTGTAGTAGGAGGATGTGTTTTACCGATGGTACGGAAAACAGCTTCGCTCTGGATAGACCCCTCGGAATTCCATTGGTAGTATTACTATGTGTCTATGGAAGTCCGAATCAGGGTAGGTGTATTTGGTCTTAACCTGAGACTTGCACCGCTAATACTTGCGACAATCAATGTACTTTGGTTTTGGTCATCTGGGGCTTTAACAGGTTCTGTGTACGCCTCTTCTGGGTATATTGATAATCGTAGTGTATTGGGTGTGATGTCGAGATGGAAGTATCACTCCAGTAATAGTGGAGATGTTGATCACATAGGATACGGAACTCGTTCTCTTATATGCTGCAGCTATCGGGATATTATGGCTAGGTCATGTTTATCTGATTATAGAGACTAGTTACCAGAGATCCGATATGTGCTTCGTACGAGGCAGACACAATTCCTGCCCCAGGCCTAGCATGTGACATCCGATGCTGGATCGTAATACGCAATACTACGTATACTACGCCTGATATAGATCACATATTCCTGTAAGGATATTTCTGGAGAATTGGGTAGGCATGACGCTTTGCTAGAAGCCAACCTTGTCTTGTAAATCGGTAAAAACGTAGTACTAGGTACTTACGTGTTTAGATAGTCCGACGACCGGATTTACTGCCAACATATCCGGGGATCTCATGGGTCGCTTCCCGAAGATTCACCGATGACGTATGACTCGCACTTTATTAATCTGGGATTAATTAATTGAGAGAGAAAATTAATCTGGGATTAATTACAGAGATATTTTATCTGGGATAAAATATTATTAAAAGAGAGATAACGATTAATTTGGAATTAATCGATAAATTAATATATTCGATATATTAAACGAAATTGGATTTCAACGCGGAATTAAAATTAGATTTTAATTCGGGCGAACGAGTTAATTTAGAATTAACTCGTTAGCGATGTGAATAGTGATTTTGCTAGGCATAATTATTTAATTGCGTCGCAACGGAAAATTCGTTAATTTGGAATTAGCGAACCCGAGCCCGGGAGTGTTTGCGAGCGCACTCGCATTTCGAATTCAAGTGCGGCCCGCAAGTCACATCAAGCGTCAAATCACATGTCACTTTGAGTGATGTGACAATTTGTCACTTGATTGATTGATGCAAGTGGTTGTGGCTTTAATGCCTTTTGACTTTTGGAAGCAAAATTGGAAAATGAATTTTGAATTTCTAATTTGTGTATTAGATACACAATTTCCAACAACCAACAACTAACACATTTCTCTCTTCCTCTCTCCCTCTCTCTCGCCCAAGGGGCAAAATTATTCCTCCTTTTCTGGTTTTTCCGTGAGCAAGGAGAAGCAATTAGTGAATTTTGTTGCAATATTTCACAAGTGCTAGCACACTTCCGGAGTCTTGCGAATGTGATAGGGAACCGCACCCGTGGGCATGGAATAACATCACAAAGCTTGGAGCTTGAGATCCACCATAGCTGAATTTCATGGAGCCAAAAATCTGCACTTTGCCGAGAGCTTTGGAGGAGTTTCAAAGGGCATAAAAAGTTTTGTTGTTACTCTCATCGCTCAACCGCTCAATGTAAGTATTCCGCAACTTCCTTGTTGTATTCACATGTTGTTTCATTGCTTAAAACGATCCCAGTTAGACCGTAGAAAGCCAACAATTCCCACATGACATAGGCTCAAATTCCATTTTTTAGATGTCTATATACTCATATAGTAGCAAGTTATAGAAGTTAATAAACATTCTCATAGCATACGATCACGGGTCTGCACTGACTCGTGACCCGAAAATAAATAGTACAACAGGATATAAAAATATGGCATTTTATTAATATCGTAATTATTAAATTACATCATTACACCAGCAACATCTAAGGGTGAGATGGTTCACGGCTAATGTCCCTAGATCACCGAAGCCCCTTTTGTCACTCTAAGGCTCACCTAGCCTTCGCTCCCAAAGCATTTTTCAAGACATTACATATGTTTCACAGTATACACACATAGCGCTTGAGTGGTCACACCGCCCACTAAAATCTAAAGTACATGAAGTTTTTGGGAACTCTTTCAGCGAGTGAATAAGCCACAATATAAGTGACATTGGTGTTAAATTACATCCCTGGACGAGCTCATCTTGATAGCTTTCTACAACACCCCCACTTTTGCGGCAAAGTCCACGGTTAAGGCCAAAAGTGGTCACACTGCAAGAATCTCCCGAGAAACATCAAAATCAGACTCCACAGCTGAAATTTTCCCAGTAAATGTGACCATGAGCTTCACTCGTGACCCCAGCCCAACTTGATCTAGCGCCCCGGAACATAAGCGCATTCACAATATTACAAAACTACACTAGCGGCAAGTGAGCATTCTTCTAAATCTCATGGGAAGCTTTAGAATGGGACCTCAAGGACGAAATCTCATCAGTACATGTGGTCATGAGAGTTACTTCTGACTCTGGGCGAACTTGATCCCGTGTCCCGAAACCTGAGCTCCTTTACAAAGTGGCAGAAAATACTAGCGAGCCGCAACAAAGGTGGCTTTTCCGTAAATGTACAAAAATAACATGTGGCACCTCTCCATTGCTTGTGAAAATGCATGTAGTCGCGTGACACTGGGCCTTGGTACTAGCAACCTACAAGGTTAATTTTGAAGCATATTTGTAGAATTAATTTTGTTACGTATATGGTCCAATTGTTTATAACATTTAAAAAAAAAAAAAAAAAGAAATGCAGACATTTTTTGTATATGTAATTGCAAAATTGTTTTATAACATAGATTTCAATGCAATATAATCGCCTTTTAGCAAATTTTAATTATTGTAATATTGTATTTGTATTTGTTATAAAAGTTTTGACTATACTCGAAGGGTACCATAGTACGAAAGGGATCCTGGTGACTATTTCTGAAACTAAAAGGGTCTATATAACTATTTGTACAAACATTAAGGTATGAGTTTCTTTTTTTTCCTTTTTAACTATCTATTCCATGCTAGTATTATATTTTAATATTCACACTTTACTATATAAGGATATATAATTGTTGCTTTTTAACATATAAAACTATTATTGATAGAGTAGTAAAATCAGAAAAACGAAAAAGAAACAAAAAATATAAATAAAAATTGCGTTTTTCATGTTTTCAATTTTAATATCATAAATGTAATGAGTAATTAAAGAATTATGAACCTAATTGATAGTGGTTAGAAAAAATATCATTCTCTCAGATGCTAATTCAGAACAACAAAATATATTGGCGTAAATTCTTATAGACAAAAATTATCAATAATGAAAAGAAATATAAAAATAGAAAGAAAAGATAATTAATAGGCTAATTTGTGGAAAATTAAACCTTCAAAAGATCTCAGTGGTATTTTGAGAGTCTAACACAATTTCAAATTGATGATGGTGGTCGTTTAAATGCTAGCTTACGCGTATAACTTTGACCTAAAGAACGAGTAAAACTATACATCATAAATCATAAATCATAAGATAATGTAAATAATTAGCTAATTAACTACAAATTAACTAATTAGTCTAAGTACATCTTTATCAAGAGAAAAAAAATAACAATTTAAAATAATCTAAATAACTATAACAATAAATTATCATGACCTGAAAACAGGTTAATAAAAAAAGAAGAGTGGATTTGTGAATAAAAAAATTATAATATATTATAAGGAAGTTACGTTGGTGCAGAAAGAGCCGTCTTAAGAAACGAAAATATTTTTGCTGGTTTTTAACAAAGGAAACTTGCGTGCTTGTTTAATTTGATATAATTTTTCTTGACACAATTTTATAAAAAAAGATCAAAGACAAATGGTAATTCTCCATTTTTATAAATAAATAAAAAATAGGGAAAGGTACAAAAAAGAAAATCTAATGATTTCATTCATTGCGAAATCAGGATTGTAATTTTTTTGTAATAAAAGATTCGATTAATGGAGATTCAAAAGCTGAAATTTCACCTCGACAATCAATAAGTCAAGGCATTTATAACACAACCTAAATAAGCCTCGCTTACGGGGTATTTGAGGAATTTTGCTTGTTACTTGTACAGAATTTACATCTTATATCATTAAACAGTCACCCATTAAAACGACACCAACATTATTTGCTTCCCAATTAAGAGCAATGCCTATTGTACCCTCTTCACATTCTATCAATTCCCATTCCATTACTTCATCAAGACCATAAATACGAGTGATGTCATCCCCTACTTGAAGTATGGTACTATTATTTACATATGAATTCGTCTATTAGCAAGAGATGAAAAAATTGATAACATCGTTAGTGTGTAAGATGTGACATGAGTTTTCATTCTTCCATATTCCCACGTGAATAGACATCATGTCGTGCTAGCATTCATAATCATACCATGTCAGTAGATGTCATGCTTGTAACATCCCAAATTCGAAGAGATTACCTCAGGTAACCTGACTATCGCTGTTATAATACTTTGATAATGTTGATGGTGTTTTTTAAGCACTATGATATTTAAGCAGTACAACATGGGTAAAAGAGTAAATTCCCTTCTTGGTCAGGATCGTTGATACCGACCCGACCACATGAGTAAATGGCCGAACACTTGAGTTCGGATGACCGAGCAATTATTAGATCGACATAATCATTCTCAGTCCAAAGGACCACTATGACCGACCTCATGAAGACCGAGCACATGGTGAGGCGTGCTCAGGAAGATAAGGCATCCTATTTTCTCGGATAAGATGATAAGTTATCCTACCTTCATGGGGTAAACTGATAAGTCTGTGTCCTAGTAGAATGAAGAAAGTAAAGGTAGTTTTGATTAGGAATCCTTATGGGAAAAGGGAATAGTTTTGACTAGAAATCCTTATGGGAAAAGAAAATTGTTTCAACTAGGAAATTCTTGTGGGAGAAGGAATCTGATTTCTACACTATTATAAATAGGAGGGTAGAGTGTGCGTAATCCATATGAGAGTTGAGATCAGAATCATTAAGATCAGACTTGTAAAAAGAAGGAGCAGAGCTGAGAAGTGTATCTCAGTAATAAAAGTATCATCCTTTTTTGTGCCCGTGGACGTAGGTCGGACCAAGATCCGCCGAACCACGTTAAATCTCCTTCTAATACTACAATTATACTATTAGAGTTGGTGCTCGGAGTGCCAATCTGGATCGTATTTATGTCTGTTTCATATAGACATGTAGGTGTTTATTTGATAAACATTGAATGACTCTCTGCAGATTTCCTAATAGATGGTACACCAACATCAATAGGAATTTCTTGAGTCGAGTAGCATAGTGGACCTTCGACTTGAGATACCACTGTGGATATATGAGACATCCTCTACACTTTGATGGCAGTCACGTCACTAATCTATTTAGATCAGACCTTCGTCTGTTCGTTGGGTGTGGACTGATGCTAATGACATCTTGTAAGTATCAGATAGAATTCGTCAGTCCTGTGTACAAGGCATAGGTATAATGTAGATATTTGCGATCTAGTAAATCTATGGCTGTGGTATACTTCGGAAGCGAGTTCCGAGTGTTATTTAGATATCGTAAATTTAAAAAATCGACTATATTATACCTTAGAGATTTGACGTTTCTATCTATATCTCCGGTATAATATTGATAGCCTGTGACGGAGGGATTATATGTATGTAATGACCTCGACTTGTATAGTTTAGTGAGATTATCCGTGGTCATCATAATTTACGAGTGGGTGAATTATGGACAAGAAATTTGATTCTGTGACAGATAAACCTAAACTTAGAGAGTCCCATAATATGAAGTGTACTCGTTGAGCACTTGGGCAACACATTTTGAATAATACAGATTATTCATAATACTTTACCGGATTAAATGATTTAATTCGAATCGTTTAAATGGTTAAATGAAAATACATGCATTATGGGATTTTGGTCAAATAATAATTAATATGTATTTATATTTTATACAAAATTTGATTTGATATATATTAATTAATTGTCAAATGAGTCTTTGACACATGCCATTGATATATTTATTTTGTTATTTAGTGTAAATAAAAATATTATCTATATTTCATAATTGTTTTGAAATATATTTAATTATTATTGGTTACTAATAATATTAAACTTTAAAGTTGAAGTATTCAATTTGAATTTGTCTACTTTAATTTTATGTTTAATTAGATTAAATAATTCATTTTTAATAATTGTTATTACATATGTTTTATATGTTTGGTAACAAGTGGCATGGTTTTATTTAAGCTTGAAGAATTCAAATTGAATTTGAATTCTTTAAATTATGATTACATGAAATCTAATTGATCATTTTGCCCCAATTTCGTCCTTACCCTATTATATAAAGTGAACAATTTTATTTTCTCTTTCATTAGAAGCCTTGGTCGAAATTCATCTCCATAGAAAGCTCCTAAAATATTTCATTGAAGAAACTTGAAAGAAAGTGATGAAATTAAGAAGAAAGCTTAAGGATGTTAGGAGATTTTGAGGTAATCTTCAATATTCTTAAGCTTAGAAAGTTTGTTTCTTGTTCTTGAGTATCTAGAATAATTTTAGGGTTTCTTTCTTTCTTGGATTTTGGGACTTATGATTTCGAGGATGGATTTGGAGTCTAGATGCATGTGTGAAGTTAGATTGGATAATATTAGTGTAATATTTGATTTTGAGGATGAATTTGGACGATAGATGCATGTGTGAAGTTAGATTTGGATAATATTAGTGTAATATTAGTTCAATTTTGTCATTTGATGACTTGTTGTCATTCTAGACTATTATGACCACTCTTGTAACTCCTACAATTGTTCTTGAGTTCTTGATTTGTGGTGACTTTGGTTGGTGTAAATATTAATATGATTAATATTGAGAAAATTGGATTTATTTAAAGCATGAAAAAAAATAATTTTGCTTAACAAATCAGATCTATAGTTTCTGTGATTTTGGTGATGAAAAGTATGTTGTATAAATGTATTGGATGTATTTTGGGCATTGGAACAATTGTCGGAAATTATTTCAGAGTTGAAATATGCGAAAACGGTGAAAAACGGCATTACCGGGTGAGTTTCGGGCTTACCTAGTGTCCGCTGTCCAAACAGTGAATTAGTCACTATTCGGGCAGCCCATGAACTGCCCAAGTACTATTGGGGCTGACCTGGGCAGCCTCCATGTGTATTGGTTGGTCAGTTTGGACAAAAACATGTTTTATGCTATTTTGCGGAAAAATGTTTTCGTAAAAGTTTCGTGGTGTTTCTTATTCATTTAATTTGTTATTTGATATCGAAAAAATATTTTTAGATGAAATATGAATGAATTATTGATATTGGATATGAAATAATTTATTCGGTATGTTTAAAAATTTTAAAATTATGATTTCGCCCAAACCACGCTTCCGCCAACGCATTTGTGAAAACCCCATCATATACATTATCAAGCATTAAACATAATTAAACTCAGCCCCCTTGCTAACGAAATCAACCTCCAAATCAAGCCACCATTTCATCATTTTCAATGCACAAAATAACCTTCACTATCACCATCAACACTACTGAACACATTTAATCTCCACACATATTCAATTTCATAATCCCAAATTCAATTTCATAATCCCTAATTCAAGTAACTCTTAGGGATTCTAAAATGCAATGACACTCCATAATTAAATCCTCACCATTGCGCAAGCCTCTAAATCAATCATGAAAATAACCATTTGAAAGAAACAGGTTTGAATTATTAACTATAAAAGTAATTCTCGGAGGAAATCAATCCCCTAAATTGGTGTGAAACTCATTGAAACATAACAATCAGAACTACTAAATCAACCGCTTCATAAGAAGTTATATTTTACAACTCTTTCATAAAAATGTTACCTAAGTCAAGATTTGAAACATAACATGAAATATGAATACTGAATGCCCATCCTAAATCTCAGCTTCCAAGAGAAAATTTTTTAAAGTTTCAGCCCCACATGGAAAAAATTATGTTATGTAACTTAAAGAATGGATAAATATATGAAAAGCACTAAATTGGAGCAAGTAGTAAAATAAAATTAGCCAACTCGCTCATCGTTTACATCAATCTTATAAACCTTAGCATGCGATGAGTTAAGAGTATGGATATATATTATAAAATAAGATGTAAACTCTTCAAATTCTAAATTAACATATGCATGCACAAATATACCTCTTTTGTAAAATAACACAATATAGTGAAAATTTAAGAAGACCTATAGCTGCTCCACTCTAAAATTCGAATTCTAGAGCACTCTAAATTTGAAAATTTAGTGGAGATTGATGAATTCGTCATAAAAAATCAAAGAGTTCCAATTTTAGTGCGGAATTTATTTCCCTCCAAAAAAAAAAAAAAAAAAACAAAAAGTTTTACCTTCCTCTATCCACAAAACACACGCGCGTTTCTCAAACAAAATAAAAAATAATTGTTTTGCCCCTCCCGCGACAAAGTTTTCATCAGTTTGCCATCTTTCTATCGAAGAAAATTAACTCTCAGGCCACCTGCCATCAACAACATTGGGCCATTTACTTTTTAATGTCCATTGTTTTTTTTTGGTAACCAGAGTAAGTGAGAATAAGTCGAGATTCAATCTTTGAATTTGAGAGAGTGTACTATCGAGGCAAAAGTTTTTTATCAAGATATCCTCTTCGGATTCTCATTTTTATTTTTATTTTTATTTTACTAACTTAAAATTATATAGTTTTTTGACATATTTTTGAATAATTATTAGTCCTTGCATATATATTACCTGTAATAATCTAATAATAATTATCACGTGTGATAAAATAGTAAAAAATAACTATTTAAATGGTAATTATATTTTATACAACCCCTCATATTATATATTTATTGATGAGTGGTATCACGTTATTTATATAATTATTTAAATTTTATTAAGAAATTAATATACATTGATCAATTAGTAAAAATAATTTTTCTATCTAGGTCCGTTGTAAATGTTACATTTGCTTTTTAATTAATAGTTTATTATTTTAATATTTTTTGGTTAACGTTATAACAATGAAATTATTAAAAATTTGAAATGTTCCAAGTATAAAAAATAGTTACTATGGAAGCGTCGTTATCACTTTCTATGACTAATTAAAAGATCAGAGAGCATTGTGCATATTTTTCTTTATTAGATTAAGTAATTATATATATAATATTGGTTAAATAATTAATTAACCAAATTTCTGGGACATCCAAAAGTTTTTTTAAATAAGTTTTAATGGGTAATCTGAATCACTATTTTAGGAAAATGAGCGAAATCTTTTAATGTCCGGTAAAATTAGGTCAAACCCTCAATATTTTAAAATTAAACAAAATCATCGTTTTTGTTATAAATATATTTATTTGTGTATAATTTTCACAATAAATAAAGAGATATAATGTCAAATTAATAAATACAATAATATTTTTTCCTTAAAATATTTCTTAATTTAATTTGAACTAGTCAAATTAATTTTTTTTTTAAAAAAACCCTTACAAACTAGAAGGGATTTCATTTAGTTTTAAAATACTATGAAAGTTTCGTTTGGTTTCATTAAATATAAGAAAAGTTTCGCTCGTTTTTCTTATTATATTATCCATGTAATAATCTAATTATATCTAATCATGCATATATTTTTATAATTAGAAGAAAACTAACAAATGACTACTTCCATTTTTTTAAAAGAATGAATGTGGACTACAATTAACTCTTAAAAGATGATGACCAAATATAAAAAAAATAGCACAAAATATTTTATTTTTATTTTAATAATTTTTAAGATAAGAGACTTACAAATTCAAATATATTTTAACTAATTACCTTTCTCATCATATAATATCTTGAAACAGACTTATTCTTATCCACCGGAGGTGCAATTAGGGGTGGCAATTTGGGTCATGATCTCGTTTATTCGTTCGATTCGATTCGCTTTAAAGCGAATACGGGTTTGAAAAAATGGATTCGTTTAATAAATGGGTCAATTCGATTCGATTCGTTTATTAAACGAATCGAATACGAATTTAAGCTCATGTATTCGTTTATTCGTTTATGATTCGTTTTATTATTTTATTTACTAGTTCTTGTTAATTTTCAATTAAAATTGAGAAATTATATCTAATTATCATAGAAAACGTAATAATTTCGATATTTGGTGAGATATTTTAGTAAATATATTAATTACATATTTCATATGTATATATTATGAAGAATTAATTTAAATCAAGTGTGGTAAATTATTCTATTAAATAATACAATTGATTAAACGAATAAACGAATATTCGTATTCGATTCGTTTAAAAACGAATCGAATACGAATCTGATATTAGGATTCGTTTAATAAACGAATCGAATACGAATCCATCACATTTTGATTCGATTCGTTTAGGATTCGATACAAATTCGATTCGTTGATTCGTTTTGACACCCCTAGTGCAAATAGCCAATAAGTATAATGGCGTAGGCTTGCAATGATCTGAATAAAATGAGGCTAAATTATGCCATTTGTAATATGTTTGCTTCACATATTTCATCACCAAATCAAAACACAGAGACGGCCATTGAATACTAAAATCATAATTGTATTAGGTGAGGACCCCTTTAATAACAATAAATATTTGTTGGTGAGGAAAGAGTACGTATACGCAATCAATTCTTGTTTGAATGAATATGTTTTCATTTATTTATATATATATAAAAGCTTGATAGTGAGTCCAAAGAGATATTTTATATATTAGTTGGTTAATTAGTCCTTGTTATTCTCTCATCCACTTTGTAGCAATGTTGAATGGTTCAAAGAAACCATATTGAAGACAATAACTTATAGAGCTGTTTACGGCTGTTTTTGTTGCAAGGACAGTATAGGAAACTCATATCTCGAATAAATCTCCCACAACTGTGAATTGTTTGGTAAGTGAGAACCACACGAATTTAGAAAAAGATAAATTATCATAGAAATAGTGATTTACGTGGTTCGGTAGAGAGTGACTCTACCTATGTTCACGGGAGAAAAGGGATCACTTTTATTAGACTAAGGGTTAAATACTGACCCGATCATCTAAAAAAGAATTTACAAAGGTTTACAATGAATAACCTATCGGGTCAACTATGTGGTCGGGTATAAGACTCACTTTCTCACTCTATCACTTAGTTTGTTTTTTCAAGCTTTGCTCTCAAATTACAATTGTTTAAAATGTAAAAGTTACTAACTGTTTCTAATATGACTTCTACCCCTGTATATAGGGTCTCAAATCCACTATTACAACCGCCCCTGACGTCAACTCATGTCAATGAATCATTATTACAACCCTCAGTCATTATTTCTAACATCTTCTTAAACAATCAAATAAGCTCATCCTTCTGCTACTGCACCTGGCTATGGCAGTATGTGGCGACCTTTGGCGGCTGCTATTTTGCCACTTCACCGGCCTATGGTGCTGGAAGGGCCTACGACCACTGTGAACCGTTGCTTTATCTCTTTTATCATTAGCCTTCTAGACATACCCTTTCTAGGTAGGGCATGTACGGGCCAAATTTGGGCCAAGGGTATTTTCGACTTTTCACTTCAGGCCCAATATCAGTGATAGCCCAATCCCTCCAAACAGAACCCTGTATAGACTTGGGCTAAGGACCCAGTTTACCTTCTCAGGCCTACACACAAAGAGAAACCTACCGAGCAAACCCAAAGGCCAGACACCAATTATCCATCAGTCTAGATAGCCCAAAGCTCTCAAAGCAAGCCCATTTGAAAGCTAGTCACAAGCCCATACCCAAGAAAATATCTAACTGAAATGGCCTCATAACTTATCAGTTACCAATCCCAGAAAATGTTTGAATTCATAATTGCCTCCCATCATGGATCAACTGTTTCCAACACCAAACGAACGAGCCATTAAGAGCATTAAATACACACGTTTCTCGAGTGTGTATATAAGAGAAGAAGTCTACTAGGGAAAAGGAGAAGCATGACAACCTATGCTTAGCTATTCTCACCAGAACCCTCTGAAACACCGGCCACCGCCCTCACGGCAGTCAACCGAATTCAAGGTAACATCAAGCCTTGTTCTTCTATTATTTACAGCTCGTCTTCACTACTGACTTGAGCGTCGGAGTGCCTACGGCACCCACCACACCGGTGGGTAGTACTCCCCGCTCATTCTACCTTTGTTTTGTAGGATCGCTAGTGCCCCCAACATATAAATTCTCGATTGTGGACCTCAAGTGAAAACCAGCATCCACAATTTGGCGCCCACCGTGGGGCCTTAGCGATCTATAGCAAGCAAAAATCTTCTCATGACGATTTTCCGACAAATTTAGTCATAATATAGCCACTCGACGCGACATTATATTTTGACTGGGGACATGGAAACCATTTTACGAATCGCATAACAACATTAGAGACAATTCTCCCAATGTACAAAATTAAAATGATGATGCGACATTCACAGTTAAAACACGATTGGAATCTTCAAAAGTTATAGTCATTCTACTCTGGTTCAAGAGCCTGGGCTTCATCGATAGAATCACCAGCAACAGGAACATCTTGAACTCTTTTTTCCAAAACCTAAGTTTCCTTCGGATCCGATCCTTCACCAAACTCATTCATCTTTTCTTCAGTAATTTTTGGAGGCTTCTCTAATCCTACTGATTCTACTTCTACAGCAGTCTTGCCTTCAGTATTAGCTAATCCTTCAACATCTCCACTTTCATCTCCACGTGAAGATCGGTCCACACGCGAATGAATGAAAGAGCCACATCGGCCCAAATGCATATTGACAAGAGAGACCCAACAAAATAAACATTCTTCAAGCCACCTACCTCCATAGGAACCACTCTACCTACTACTCATCCCAGACGATGAATCAACGTATCGTGTATAAGTAGTTGCAGTTGTCTCATTCAACACGGAGATGACATACCCTTCACAAATATATATCCATATTTCCCATTCGACATAGAGCCTTGGTGTACCAATCCAACTTACTCACTCAACTAAGCCACCAAACAATAGTGTATGACATTAGAAGAAGGAGCCACTCGACACAATGTTTATGAAAGAAAACAAAGGCCCAACACAGAAGCCCACGGATGCAGACCAACTCACGCCCATCACCGAAATAAGACTACCAAACCCAACAACTCACGCGCCAACCAAATCACGAGCCACAAATCAGGCGTTAGCCTGTTAAGTAGTCACACATCGATTATTTTCATGGAGAGCAAGGGAATGAGTAAAACAAAACCAATCCCACATAGCGTATTGTAAGCAAAGCTAATGATAACTGAACATGCACGTGTGAAAAGTCCACTCGACACAATACGATGATTGTCGATTGAAGTACTTCCTTTATTCCAAAAAATTTTAATTTTAATAGCACTTATGATATCATATCATATGGTCCCACTCGACATATGGGATGATAAAACATCTTGTTCATTCAATTCCCATACAACAAGGTGGATGGCCATCGACTCATGGTATATGGAAAAATTGCCATCTCTTCCATACAACAT